>PITA01026041.1:0-23324 GCA_004023965.1 Spilogale gracilis
AAGGATGCATAGTTATAAAATTGCAGACCTTTGTATTAATAATAAAGTTAGGGAGGAACCAAAGATAAGAGCAATATAATTTGCCCATAACTTATTCCTAAGGCTTTTTTAAGGGACCGTGGTGTCAGATTATAGTCAGACAACTGCTTACAAAAATGTGTTAGTAGTTCGTCATAGTTAAATTCAATGGAAGAAATATGCTGAAGAGGTAAAAGAAAAGAAGGATTTGTTTCAGGCATGGTCATGTTCCAGAGAGATATGGGCAGGGGGTATTACTAGGTGGATTATTTATCTTCCTTTGGGAGATGGAGAGCCTTTGTGATAAATCACCTTGGTACTGACCAGAAAATCCAGATGGATTGGGTTAAAATTCCACTGCTGGCAAGTTGAAACTGCAATTAAGTCATTTGCTGCCCTGGGGGCCAGTGACTCCATCTTGGACCTGGCCTTCTGATTATCACCTTTGAAATTAATCAAAACCAAAACTAATAGTGTTTTCATAGTGTCCAATTTACATTATACTAAATTTTATGTACAGCGTCTTATTAGATCTTTACCTTACCTTTTAAATTTTATACCATTCCCATTTTATAGGTGAGGAAGGCAAGATTTGAAATATATAAACTGTAAAATGGTAAATCTAGACTTCAAAATCTAAGTAGCTCAGCTCTAGAGTTCACTATCACTACATAGAAGTGTTTAAAACACAGAGTGCACAGCTGTCCTGAGACTAGTAATTCTAAATGCCAGGCTGCAGAGTAGACAGATATTTTTTTGGCCATTTCCATGCCAATCCCATTCTACTGCAGTCCTCTTTGTTGAGGGTACTTTCTCTGACCATCTATGCATTGCTCCCTCCCATACTCAAGCATTCATTGTGGACTACTAAAAACAAAACAGAAAACACCAGAAGTTACCTCTTATTAAGTAATGGTGAGGCTATATTTATAATTTTGGAAAACCCACAAAGGATAACATCAAGCCATTTATTTTGGAGATTAAAAATGGTACCTAATGATACGGGAATCAAAGGCAGAAAAAACATTATTAAATTTCCTTACTACCTAGAGCCCACTGACAAGTCCTTGAAACAGGCTGAGTGACATTCTTCTAGGGTCTCAACTGCCTCAATGTTAATACTTTGCTAAGGGCAAAAGGCAATCCAAAGCTGATGCCATCCCCCCACCCCCATCCCAGGATCCTGTAAGTCCACTTTAATGTATAAAAAATCCTTTGGAAAATTCCTTTATCTCCAAACACTTATCTGGCAATCATCCCCCAAGCATATGGCCCACCAATATACATCCAAAAGGTCTCATGACTAAGGTTTTATTAGATGGTAATAAATGACCTTTTCCCAACAATAGCTAACTTGCTCAAGGTCCTGGAAATCGTGCTTCCAAAATTCCTTAGAGACTTACACTATCCCTAACTCCCTCCCAGATGAAAGTATATAACGGGCCACTTCTCATGCCCTTGTGCAGCTCTTTTTGCTCAAGGGTCCTGTCCCCATGCTTTAATAAAACCAGATTTTTGTATCAAAGATGCCTCAAGAATTTTTTCTTGGCCATGGGCTTTTAACCCCAATGTTGTCTTTCCTACATCACCTAAGACACTAGTAGCCTGGCTGGAGTTAGAATTTCTTCTTTTTCTCCTTCTTCATCTTCTTCATTGATAAGATCCAGTGCTGTGGGGATGGGACTCATGGGCAGAAAGAACTGCACTGAGGTTGTGAAGTGTGGCTGATTATACACTCTCAAGTTGGGAGGGAGTTAGGGATAGCCTAAGTCTCTAAGGAATTTGGAAGCAAAGTTCCCAGCATCTTGAGTGTTATTTACTGCTATCTAGTAAAACCTTAGTCATGAGACCCTTTGAATGTGTATCAGCAGACCATATGTTTAAGTTTTAAGGTTTTTTTTTTAAAAGATTGTATTTATTTATTTGACAGAGAGAAACACAGCTAGAGAGGAAACACAAGCAGGGGGAGTGAGAGAGGGAGAAGCAAGGCTTCCTGCCAAGCAGGGAGCCCAATGTGGGACTCAATCCCAGGACTCCATGATAATGACCTGAGCCAAAGGCAGTCACTTAACCAACTGAGCCACCCAGGTGCCCCAGTAGACAATATATTTAGAAAATGATTGCTAATATTGAGGCAGAAAACTCCTGGGGCTCAGGCCCACCCTACCCACTGTTCCCCTCTGCTCTCTGCTGAGATGGAAAAGACCAAATGACTGTCCCATTTTGTTTAAGAAAAGAAAAACAACAAGTTGCCCTGGATGATTTAACACTCTCTTCTAGCACTCCTGTATAGATTATACCTCCACAGGAAGAGGGCCAATTGGCCATGATAGACCACAAAAATATCCCGTTATCATCCCCCATCATGCGTAATCATAAAAACTCGCCGCTAACTCTGCCAGGTGGTCAGTCTTTGGGGAGTGATCCCACTGAGCCCACCAGGCATAATAAAACTGTGTTCTCCTTATTTCCGTGTGATGCTTGAGTTTCCTTAGTCACCTCAGATTTTTCTGCAACAACATATATCTTGGGGGAGTAGAGATAAAGGAAGTTTCCCAAGAGACTTTTATAGGATCCTAGAAGTGAGGCTAATTTCAGCTAAAATTTTCTTTTTCCTCTAGCAAAGTATTAACATTAAGGCAGTTGGGTTACTGGAGGAAGGTCACCTGCCTGTCCCAAGAACTTGTCAATGGGCTGGCTGTAAGTTATTAAAAAGTTTAATTTTTTCTATATTTCCTTTGCCTTTGTTTTCCACATCATAAGGAAATCTGGGCTGGCTTCTCTACATTTATAAGATGGCTATAAGTTTTATGTGGTGTAATTACAGAGGAATGAACTTCAATTTCTTCATAAGCAAGCTCTTATTCTTGCAACTCCATTTCAAAGATCACTCTTGCTTGATATATTATTTGAAGTCAGAGTATTTAGAAGATAAAGAAAATGAAATAACATTCAAGAGAGAACCAAAAGACTCTACCATAGCTTTACTCCAAGGCCAGTTACACTTTGACTACACTTATGATTTTTAGGAACCCCCAAGTTTTGTACTCAGGATCTTTATACTCCTAAAGATAGTGATACTGATAAAAAAACATTCAGTTAATTGTGGGTGAAACACTTAATGGAAAGAGCAGAGTTCAAATATTTCCTTCTTTTCCCATTGTGGTGGGTGTAAGAGGAAGGTCCTGGAACAATGCATTCCCTTCCACCTCACCCTGCCTTTTTTAAAAAATTAATTTATTTACTTTTTAAGATTTTATTTATTTATTTGACACAGAGAGAGAGAGAGAGATCACACGTAGGCAGAGAGGCAGGCAGAGAGAGGAGGAAGCAGGCTCCCTGCTGAGCAGAGAACCTGATGCGGGCCTCCATCCCAGGACCCTGAGATAATGACCTGAGCTGAAGATAGAGGATTTAACCCACTGAGCCACCCAGGTGCCCTCACCCTGCCTTTAAGGCTCAGCCTGAGCTACTAGATAAGGAATAGGAGACATGGAGATGTCAGCCTAGGCCTGTGGTCCTTAATACTGGGTGCACAGTTAAATCACTTGATAATATCTTTTAAATTACTGATTAATCACCCTACTTTCTGTTTTCTCTCCCACTGCTAAGGAATTTCTATTTTATTAGTCTGAGGTGGTACCTTGGTAATGGTACTTTTTAATAAAGCTCTTCAGGTAAACCTAGCAGGAAGTTGGACTTGAGCACTGTTGATCAAGAAGTAGGGTGAATATTTCAAACCAGTTGAGTAGCCAAATGAATTTTGATGCCAGTCTTTATTGTTCTGTGCCACTTAGAATATATATATTTCTCATCAAAGGCAATGAGAATTGGTATATAGCTTTTGGCTGAACAAAAATTTTTAAATATTTGTATTTTTACTGAGCAGAATTTGGGTTTAATTTTGTATTTTTTGATGGTCATGATATAAAAGAAGGCTGTAATTCTTTTCCCAACTCCATTGCCTCTGCCTGCCTTTTCACTCCACCCAAGGCAGTTAAGAAATGCTATGAATTATACTAATTCAAAGAATAATAATAAGATACAATAGGGAGTTCTCTATTAAGATTATTCATGGTCTTTCTTTTTATTTATTTATTTATATTTTTTTTACTCATGGTCTTTCTATAAGATTGGGGAAGAGAGGAGAAAATAAAAATTTTTTCCATAAAGTTGGACAAGTGAGAAAGTTTGAAGAAGGTAAGACTCCAGTTGTCACTGCCTAAGATTGAAGGAAGTAGCATAGATAAGTTCTGCGTTAGGCTTTGGGTGAAAGTTCTTGGAAAATAACACTAGAGAGGATGTTTCTTTCAGGCAAGATTTGCTCCCCATCAATAGGTTAAGTAGAGACCTTGAGGGAAAATAGAAAATTCTCTTTCTCTTTCAGGTATTTTCAAGAGACTTAAAACATTTTCCATACTTCTGATTGCCAATTTACACAAGGTAAAGCACATGAATGTGCTGTCCAAAATTACACTGTTCCTAAGCCCAAGGTACCTGTAACAAGGATAAAATGAGGTACTAGACATAAATACTTAATAGTCCTATAAGAACTTGGTATCCCCTGTTTCTTCTTCTCACTTTCTTCCCATTATTGACTTATGCTATTGAGCCAGCAAGTGTAACAAGCAAAATTGGCACTTGTGGAGGCAAAATTTCAGTTGGAAGTTACTAGTTTTCTAAATAGAGTAATGTCTATGATTTATCAATTAAACTTCAAGGTAGGATAATGCCAAAATGAGTGGTATTTTGGAAACAGCAGCCAGATTCTTTTATCAGAGGAGATAGGGACTTATTTGAGGGTCAAAGTAGGTTATTCTGCATCTTAAATATGTAATGTAATTAGCCCAAAAGAAAGTGATATATTCAGTGAAAAGCTCCTACATTTAAGGATAAACTACTGGGTGAATTCTGGACATCAGAATGTATTTCTGTGACCATGGTGGTGAGTAGCTATAATCCATAGAGATTATGACAGGGTCCCAGTGAATTATACTACTGTATAACAAATTACTCCAAAATTTAGTAGCTTAAAACAACAAATGCGTATTATTTCTCAGATGAGAAAGTGGGGATCAGTTTAGCTGGGCAGTTTGGCTTATAGTTGTCATAGGTTGCAGTTAAACTTTTGGCTAAAGCTGCAGTCATCTGAAGGCTTGACTGGGGCTGGTGGATCTACTTGCAAGAAAGTTCATTCACATGGCCATTGACTGCAGGCCTCAGTTCCTCATCAGATGCACCTTTCCACTGAGCCAGCTGAGCAAGCAATAAGAGAAAGGGATCAGAGCTGCAATGTCTTCCATAGTCAGTTCTTGGAAGTGATATACTATCACTTCTGCTATTTCAGTTGGTCATAGCGATGTCGGGACCAACTCTGATAAAATGTGGGAGAGGACTGTACATGAATGTAATTACTGTGGGTTGAGAGACATTGGGAGCCACTGTGGAGGCTGGTTATTATATCTCCCTAGAAAGCAAAATATTTTCATTCTTTTGTTGCCCCAGTGCTGACAGTGGTTTTACACTTTTTTAAATCAACCTTATTCTCAATCTCCTTGTTTCTAATTCTATTTCTCACATAAAATAGAGGGATCATTATATTTTCCAGAGAAAATTCTATCTTACTGCTACAGGAATATAGGAGAAAAATAGGATTTCCTTATTTTGAAACATGATATTCCAAGGGGAGGATTTTAGGGCTTTTGTGAAGCAAAATTTTCAAAAATATGAGACTGAAGAAATTGTGGATATGAGAAGGTATGGTTGCAATGAAAGGGTGAAAAAATTTTTTTCTTTCTTCCAATGGATATAATAATGTTATAAAGTGAATTAGGATGTGTCTTCCTTCCAATTCAGTAGTTTTAAAAGTCTAGTAGGATTGTCTCAGGTTTCTGTCCTCATACTAAAAAAGCATTGAAGTGTCTCCTTTTTTTTATGATTGAGGTGTAATTTATAGATAAATATTTTCATAAGCCCAGATCTTAAGTATAAACTTTGATAAATGTTGACAAATGTACATATCCAAATAACCCATACCTCAATCAAGGTTTAGAAGATCAATTTTCCCCAAGCAACTGTGATCTAATTTCTATTATCAAGGTTTTTAGTTCTGCATTTTCATTCTTATAATCATAATTCACTATTGTATTTCATTTCTCTCACTCAATATAATGTTGTTAAGACCATGTTATGGTATAAATTGTTGACTATATCAATAGTTTATTCCTTTTATATTTTTTAGTTGAATTCCATATTCATATTAGAATATGCCACAATTTTTCCACCCATTCTTCTTCTGATGGGCATTTGGGATATTTCTAGTTTTGGGCTATTATGAATAAAGTTGCTAAAGACTTGCTCTTTAAAGTCTATTGTGGACACATTTCATTTCTTTTATAATTTTATTTTCATTCCTTGTCATTTATTCCCAAAAAATTTTTGTACCATCTATGGACACATAGTTTCTGTTGTTACTTGTGCATTGTTTGTTTTTTATCTTGTTTTTGCTTTATTTTGTTAATGTAGTGGATTAAACTGTATTTGTTTATTATGTATTATGGTTTTGATTTGTTATTAACTTTGACTTATTACTATTTTAATTAGATTTTTTTCATCTGTGCAACCCATTCTGTGGATGGTATTTTCTTTCTCTTGATAGTGTCCTTTGATGTACAAAAATTAAAATTGTCTAATTTATGTATTGTTCTTTTGTTGCCTGTGCTATAGATGTCATATTGAAGAAATCATTGCTAAATCCAAAGTCATGAAGATTTTATCTTCTTTTCTCTCAAGAGTTTTATAGTTTTAGCTTTTAAATTTCGGTTTTTGGTATATTTTGGATTAATTTTTGTAGATGGTGTAAGGTAGGGGTCCGACTTCATTCTTTTGCATATGGATGTCAAATTTTTACAATACCATGTGACTATCCTTTTCACAATGAATGATCTTGGCAACCTTATTGAAAGTTATTTTACCATATATGTGAGAGCTTACTTCTGGAATCTCTGCTCTGTTTCATTACTCTACTTGTCTATCTTTATGTCAGTACCACTCTGTTTTAATTACTGTGGCTTTGTGTTAAGATTTTAGCATATGAAGTATGACCCCACCATCTTTGTGGGATTTTTTTATATTAAAAAATGTATTTACTTAGAAGCATTAAGAATGTCAGCAAAGCAGGGACGCCTGGGTGGCTCAGTTGGTTAATGACTACCTTCGGCTCAGGTCATGATCCCGGAGATCTGGGATCGAGTCCCACATTGGGCTCCTTGCTCGGCGGGAAGCCTGCTTCTCCCTCTCTCACTCCCCCTGCTTGTGTTCCCTCTCTGGCTGTGTTTCTCTCTGTCAAATAAATAAAATCTTTAAAAAAAAAAAAGAAAAAAGAATGTCAGCAAAGCAGCTGTAACTTTTTGCAATTACAGATTTACATTCAATTAACAGAACAATTATTTCATATAAATTCATCAGAGACAACTGAAGATGGAAACTACCATTTATATATAATTAATTTATGCTGTGCACCAACAAGAACCTGCTTTAAATTTCCATACTAATTTTCAATTCCTGTACTGTACCAACCAAGGTTAGTGACTACTAAAATTATCACCAGGACAGGGCTATCTAAAGACACATTTGGTAATGTATTCACAATAACAAGAAAGACACCACACAGGTTAAAAACATATCTTACACAATCTTATATTTCAAGTTTTTCCCTTTAAAAGGAAAAAGTATTGTACAGGAGTTTAAGTGCTTTATAGGCCAAAAACAAAACAAAACTAAACTAAAACTAAAATAAAAACAAAACAAAAACTGAGCTAGAACCAACTTATTCATCATTATCATTTTTTTCATATGCATCTTCTTCATCTTCCTCCTCTTCCTCCTCTTCCTTGTCTTCCTCTTCTTCCTTCTTTTTCTTGCTTTATACAGCCTTGATGACTCTCTTTTTCTGCTGCATCAGGCTTTCATTTTAGCTTGTTCTGCAGCATTTTGTGTTTTTCCTTTAGCTTTTCAAAAAGCTGGTTGTCATCTGCAGCAGTTTTATTCCATGTCTCTCCCAGTTTCCTTGCAACATTAACAATGGATAGGTCAGGATGTTCGCCTTTGATTTTTGGGTGATACTCAGAACGAAACAAGAAAAAGGCTGAAGGAGTCCTCTTGGGTGCATTTGGGATCCTTGAGCTTTCTTTTTTGTTTCTCCTTTAGGGAAGTATAAGCTTTAATTTCTCTTTCATAATAGGCCTTCCTTGCCTTTGCCATGTCTTCAGATTTTCCTTTCTCTTTAGCAGACATGATCTTCCACCTCTCTGAGCACTTCTTATAAAACTCTGAGAAGTTGAATGAAGCATCTAGTTGCTTCTTGTATTCTTATTGGCAAGTTTTCACAAAGAATGCGTATGATGACCTTTTCCTCTAGGCTTCTTAGGATATCCTCTGCCCATGTGTAATTATTTTCTGAGTGAGGCACAGAACAAATCAGAAAGTAGAGTAGCTTCTGGGGTTCCTGGAAACTTTCTCTATGCAGTCAGCTGGAGCAATCATTTGTTTCCTATCTCTCAGTTATTATCCTTCAGTATCTGATGCTCAATGTCTCAAAAATTATTGTTTCATGTATTTTATTCAATTTTTGTTGTTGTTGTTTCAAGCCCCTATTACCCTATCTTGATCCAAAGTAGAACTCTTTTATTTATTTTAAATTTAATTTAATTTTTTGTGTTCCAAGATTCATTGTTTATGCCCCACACCCAGAACTCCATGCAATACGTGCCCTCAGTACCCACCACCAGGCTCTCTCATTCCCCCACCCCCTTCCCTCCAAGAACCTCAGTTTGTTTCTGAGTACAAAGTCTCTCATGTTTTGTTTCTCTCCATGAATTACCCTACTTCCCATTTCCTTTCCTTCTCCTACTGTCCTTTATATTATTACCCCTTATGCACCACAAGTAAGTGAAACCATATGACACTTGACTTTCTCTACTTGGCTTACTTCACTCAGCATAATCTCTTCCAGTCCAGTCCATGTTGCTACAAAAGTTGGATATTCACCTTTTCTGATGGAGGCATAGTACTCCATTGTATATATGTACCACATCTTCTTTATCCATTCAACTGTTGATGAGCACCTTGGCTCTTTCCACAGTTTGGCGATTGTGGCCATTGCTGCGATAAACATTGGTGTACATATGGCCCTTCTTTTCACTACATCTGTATCTTTGGGGTAAATGCTCAGTAGTGCAATTGCAGGGTCATAGGGTAGCTCTATCTTTAATTTTTTAAGGAATCTCCACACTGTTTTCCAAAGTGGCTGCACCAGCTTACATTCCCACCAACAGTGTAAGAGGGTTCCCCTTTCTCTGCAGTCTCTCCAACACTTGTTGTTTCCTGACTTGTTAATTTTGGCCATTCTGACTGGTGTAAGGTGGTATCTCAGTGTGATTTTGATTTGAATTTCCCTGATAGCTAGTGACGCTGAACATTTTTTCATGTGTCTGTTAGCCATTTGTATATCTTCTATGGAGAAGTGCCTCTTCATGTCTCTTGCCCATTTTTTGATGTGGTCATCTTCTTTTTGGGTGTTGCGTTTGAGTAGTTCTTTATAGATCTTGGATACCAGCCCTTTGTCTGTAGTGTCATTTGCAAATATCTTCTCCCATTCTGTGGGTTGCCTCTTTGTTTTGTTGATTGTTTCCTTTGCTGTACGGAAGCTTTTTATTTTGATGAAGTCCCAGAAGTTCATTTTTGCTTTTGTCTCCTTTGCCTTTGGAGACTGTCTTTTTTCCACTGGATATTTTTTCCTGCTTTGTTGAAGATTATTTGATCATAGAGTTGAGGGTCCATATCTGGACTCTAGACTTTGTTCCACTGATCAATGTGTCTATTTTTGTGCCAGTACCATGCAGTCTTGGTGATCACAGCTTTGTAATAAAGCTTAAAATCAGGCACTGTGATGCCCCCAGCTTTGTTTTTCTTTTTCAACATTTCCTTGGTGATTTGAGGTCTTTTCTGGTTCCATACAAATTTACTTTAAGATTCTTTGTTCCAGCACTTTGAAAAATGCTGGCGGAATTTTGATCAGGATGACATTGAAAGTATAGATTGCCCTGGACAATATAGACATGTTAGCAATGTTTATTTTTCTGATCTATGAGCGTGGAATGCTTTTCCATTTTTTGTGTCTTCTTTAATTTCATGAGTGTTATGTAGTTCCTGGAGTACAGAACTTTTACCTCCTTGGTTAGGTTTATTCCAGAGTATCTTATAGTTTTTGGTGTTATAGTAATTGGTATTGATTCTCTAATTTCCCTTTCTATATTTTTACTGTTAGCGTATAAGAAAGCAACTTATTTCTGTGCATTGACTTTGTATCCTGCCACATTACTGAATTGTTGTATGACTTCTAGTAGTTTGGGGGTGGAGTCTTTTGGGGTTTCCATAGAAAATATGTCATCTGTGAAGAGAGAGTGTTTGACATCTTCTTTGTCAATTTGAATGCCTTTTATTTCTTTTTGTTGTCTCATTGCTGTTACTAGGACTTCTAGCACTATGTTGAACAACAGTAGTGAGAATGGGCATTGTTGTCTTGTTCTTGATCTCAGCTGTAAGCCTTTCCCCATTGAGAATGATAGTCACTGTGGATTTTTCAAAGATAGATTTATGAAGTAGAGCAATGTTCCCTCTATCTCTGCACTTCGAAGAGTTTTAATCAGGAACGGATACTGTGTCTTGTCAAATGCTTTTTATGCATTAATTGAGGAGACCATGTGGTTCTTCTCTCTTATTGATTTGTTATTTTGCAGTGACTGATTTGCAAATGTTGAACTACCCTTGCATCCCAGGGATGAATCCCACCTGGTTATGGTGTATAATCTTTTTAATGTACTGTTGGATCCTATTGGCAAGGATCTTGTTAAGAATCTTATCATCCATATTCATCAGGGATATTTGTCTGAAATTCTCCTTTTTGATGGGGTCTTTGCCTGGTTTGGGGATCTAAGTAATGCTGACTTCATAGAAAGAGTCTGGAAGTTTTCCTTCTGTTACTATTTTTTAAAAATAACTTCAGGACAATAGGTATTATTTCTTTTTTGAATGCTTGGTAGAATTTCCCAGGGAATCCATCAGGTCCTGGGATCTTGTTTTGGGGGAGGTTTTGGATCACTGTCAATCTTTTTTTTTTTTAAGATTTTATTTACTTATTTGACAGAGAGAAACACAGCTAGAGAGGGAACACAGGCAGGGGGAGTGAGAGAGGGAGAAGCAGACTTCCCGCTGAGCAGGGAACCTGATATGTGGCTCCATCCTGGGTCTCCAGGATCATGACCTGAGCTGAAGGCAGTCGCTTAACCAACTGAGCCACCCAGATGCCCCTGCTTCAATCTTGTTACTAGATATTAGTCTATTTAGATTATCAATTTCTTTCTGTTTCAGTCTTGGAGGTTTATAGGTCTCCAGAAATGCATCCATATCTTCTAGGTTGTTTAACGTATTGGCATGTAACTGTTGATAATAATTTCCAATGATTGTTTCTATTTCCTTGTTTTTAGTTGTGATCTCTCCACTTCCATTCATAATTGTATTAATTTGGGTCCTCTCTTTTCTTTTGGATTAGTTTGGCCAGTGGTTTATCCATCTTAGTAATTCTTTCAAAGAACCAGCTTCTTGTTTTGTTGATGTGTTCTACTGTATCTCTCGTTTCTAATTCATTGATCTTTGCTTTGATCTTAATTATTTCCCTTTTTGTGTGTGAGGTTGTCTTAATTAGTTGCTGATTTTCCAGTAATTTAAGGTGTAAAAAGAGTTTGTGTATTTGTGATTTTTCAATTTTTGAGTGAGGCTTGGATTGCTATGTACTTCCCCCTTAGGACTGCCTTTGCTGGATCCCATAGGTTTTGGACCAATGTGTCTTCATTGTCATTGGTTTCTATGAATTGTTTAAGTTCTTCTTGATTTCCTGGTTGATCCAAACATTCCTGACCAGGATGGTCTTTAACTTCCAGTTGTTTGAATTCCCTCCAAACTTTTTCTTGTGGTTGAGTTCCAGTTTCAAGACCTTGTGGTCTGAGAATGTGCAGGGAATAATCTTAATTTTTTGTATCATCTAAGCCCTGATTTGTGACCCAGTATGTGGTCTATTCTGGAGAAAAATTCCATGTGCACTCGAGAAGAATGAGCATTCTGCTGTTTTAAGGTGGAATGTTCTGAATATATCTATGAGATAATCTGGTCCAATGTGTCATTCAAAACTCTTGTTTCTTTGTTGATTTTCTATTAAGACGATCTGTCCATTGCTGAGAGTGGTTGTTAAGATCAACTACAATTAATGTATTTGTATCAATATTTCTCTTTATTTTGCTTAACAGTTCTTGTGTAACAGCTTATGTAGTAGGATGCTCCCACATTGGGGGTATAAATATTTATAATTGTTGTATCTTCTTGGTGGATAGACCCTTTAAGAATGAGATAGTGGGGCACCTGGGTGGGTGGCTCAGTGGGTTAAAGCCTCTGCCTTCAGCTCAGGTCATGATCTCAGGGTCCTGGGATCGAGGCCTGCATGGGGCTCTCTGCTCAGCAGGGAGCCTGCTTCCTCCTCTCTCTCTGCCTGCCTCTCTGCCTGCTTGTGATCTCTCTCTTTGTCAAATAAATAAATAAAATCTTAAAAAAAAAAGAATGAAGTAGTGTCCTTCTGTATCTCTCACTACATGTGTTAGCTTAAGATCTATTTTATCTGATGTGAGAATCGCTATCTCAGCTTTCTTTTGAAGGCAATTGGCATTAAAGTTATTTCTTCATGCCTTCACTTTCAGTCTGAATGTATCCTTAGGTTCAAAACATGTCTCCTGTTGAAAGCATATGGATGGGTCCTGTCATTTTATCCAGTCTGCAAACCTGTTCCATTTTATGGGAGCTTTTAGGCCATTTACATTGAGAGTGATTATTGAAAGGTACATTTTTGTTGACATCATGTTGCCTGTGTTGTCTTTGTTTCTATAGATCACCTCTGTAAATTTATCTTCTGTTTCTCTTGGGTTCTTTTCTCTTTTATAGCACTCCCCTTAATATTTTCTTGTAACGCTCACTTGGTGGTCACATAATCTTTTAAACCTTGCCTGTCCTGAAAGCCCTTTATCTCTCCATCCATTTTGAATATCAGAATTGCTGGATGAAGTATCCTTGGCTGCATATTCTTCTCATTTAGTGCCCTGATCACGTCTTGCCAGATCTGGTTTTCCAGGTTTCTGTGGATGGGTCTGATGTTATTCTGATGGTCCTCCCTCTGTACACAAGGGATCTCTTCCCCCTAGCTGCCCTTAAGACATATTCTTTGAATTTATGATTCATGAACTTCACAATTATGTACCTAGAGGTTTTTCTAACCTTGTTGATCTTGGGGGGTGTCCTCTCTGCCTCTAGGACATGAACACTTGTTTCATTCAAACAAAAGGGAAAAGGGAAATTTTCATCCAGGATTTGTTCAACTATATCTTCGGGTCTTCTTTCTTTCTCTACCCACTTAGGGATCTCAATAATTCTGATATTGGAACATTTCTTGGTGTCATTTATTTCCCTAATTCTATTTCCATGGCTTTTAACCTATTTGATCCTAGTCTTCTCCTGCTCCTTCTTTTCTTTCAGTCTGTCTTCTAGATAACTAAATCAATATTCTGATTCACTTACCATAGCCATTAGAGTATTTAGATTAGATTGAATCTCATTGATAGCCTTTTTAACCTCTGCCAGGTCAGCTCTCACTTCCATCCTTAGAGATTCTATGTTGCCACTAATTGTCTTTTCCAACTTAGCCATTTCTTGGAGCATTGCTACCCTGAATTCCATTTCTGATATATCATTTATGTCCATATCCAGTAGTTCTATGGAAGAAGTCACAGTCTCTGAATTTTTCCTCTGTTGGTTGTTCTTCCTCTGAGTCATTTTGGTGAGAGGTGGTTGAGGGGATGTATAGCTGAATATATCAACCACAATCCAGGTAAGTTGCCCATTGGAGGTTTTTGGAGCAATAAGAAGTCACCACCAAAAAGAAAGAAAAAAGAAAAGAGAGAAAAAGAGAAAAAAAAAGAAAGAAAAAAACCCAGCCAAAATGGTCTAGAAAGGTAGGATTTATATGGCACAACAACAAAAAAGAATAAATAAAAAGACTGACAAAAGTAAAAGAAAAGAAAAAGTAACAATACCTAGCCCAAACAACCCCCAAGAATAAGACTTATATAGTCCAAAGTCAAAACCAAGTACACTGACAGAAGAATAAGATAGGTAGTGGTTATAAACCCTCGATATGGACAAGGAAGGTAGTTCAGTACTTCCTGGGTGTATCCTTTTTTTTATTGTGTCCTGGGTGTATCTTGTTATTTTTGTTAAAGGACTCACCTTTCCAGAAATATAGGGAAATTAAAACTGGTTTATATATAGGGGAAGTCTTGAATAGGGAAAAAGGATTACCTTGAAGCTTATATCTACATGTATATTTTTAAAAAAGAAACACAGATATATGTATGAAAGAATTCAAGTTAAAAGTTATTATTGAATGTTGTATTAAACATCAAGTTATAATGATAAGTAGGTTGAAAACTAAAGAACAAAAATTGTGAGAACAAATTTTTTAAAAATGAAAAGAAAAGCTGTATCTATAAAATATACAGGAGCTTAATATATTGTTTTTCCCTGATGTTGGGGTTTTATAGTTTTATGGAGACCCTTTGATGTTTGTCATCTCATTCCTTTCACTTGTCTTCTGTGGGAGGGGCCTGCCCACAGAAGATTATTTTCAGTCAATCTGAAGAACAGGTTGTTTTTCAGTCAATCATGCTTGAGTTGAATCACCCTGCTCCCTATCAAGGGATTGGGCTTTATGGAAACTAGTTTTTTAGGCTTTTGTTCTCTGAGGTTTTTGTTCTTTGGTGGACTTTTGCACCTTTTTAGAGAGTCAGAGTAATGTAAACTGTCCATACCCAGACCTCCGTCTGAGAGAGAAACTTCAGTCTGCTCCCCTTTGGGTGGTCCAGAACACACAGAATCCCCCTCTAAAAACTTCTCTGAACACTGCAACCTCTCACAGGTAGTGCACACCCCCAGTCACCACCACAATGGTCTCCTGAGGCCCTGCTTGCATATGCACCCCCATGCCACAGAAACCACAAGCAATATTGGCTTGGATGAGCCTAATCCCAGTGGCTACCAGTTTTGGAACTGCTGTCTGCAGCTTACACCCACGCTGGGTGCCCTCAGACCCAGCTACAATGCAGGTTGCTCGGAAGGCTGCAGGCCCAGGGGCCTCCAGCGATAGCTTGTGCAGGGCTCTCTCAGGCATGGGCAGGGGTATGCCAGCCCCAGCGGTGGTGCAAGCAGTGGAAAAGCCGCTGGCTCAGGGACCACAGACTAGAGTCCCTGCTGGGCTGTCTCAGGCATGGGTGGGTGCTTACTGTGGTTGTCCTGGGACCGTGGGCTTAGGTCCATGCCGTGGCCCCAATTCCACCAGTTGCCCCTTAAGACTCTTTATTTTCTTTGTTTGTTTTTGAGTGCTTTTAGCCAAAATTCAAGTAGATGCTGGTCCCCAAGCACAGGGAATTTTTGTATTGGGGTATTACTTTCCAATGGGTTGCTTCTGGTAGCTCCGTTCCTCTTCTGTTTATCCTCAGACATCAGTCCGAGTCTTCCACTCTGCTTTACCTCTCCACTGATGATCTTCCACTCCTGTAGAGGTCCAGAAATGTGGAATATTACATCTCAGGCTGATTTCATGGGTGTTCAGAGTGTTTTGGTAGATATTTAGTTCACTTCAGAGGACCTGTTAAAACAGGATCTCCTATATCTGCCATCTTGCCCCAAGCCCCTGAGTTTTGTTTTTAATTTAATTTTATTTTTTCAGTGTTCCAAGATTCACTGTTTATGCACCATACCCAGTGCTCCATGCAATATGTGTCCTTCTTAATACCCATGAGTTTTATTCTGTTTATTCTAATATTTACTGAAACTCCCCAACTCTAAAATATATCCTTTTATCAAAATTGATGATTGAAATACTAAGATATGCAACATTCCTGTCTTCCAAATTTGGGAGATTAAATCAGAGCTAAGGCACAGACTATAACAAGAGATGAAGAAGGGCATTACATCAAAATAAAGATGACAATCCAACAAAAAGATCTAATAATTTTAAATACTTATGCACCCAACATGGAACACCAAATATATACAACAATTAAAAACAAACATAAAGGAACTAATTGATAACAATACAATAATAGTAGATGACTTTAACTCCAATGTACATCATTGTACAAAACATCTAACAGAAAATAAACAAGGAAACAATGACTGTGAAAGACACACTTGACTAGATGGACTAAACAGATATATTCATAAAGTTTCATCCTAAAACACCAGAATACACATTTTTTTCAAGTGTATGTGGGACATTTTCCAGAACAGATGATATATTAGGTCACAAATCAGGCCTCAACAAATACAAAAAAAAAAATGCAATAATATCATGCATATTGTCAGACCACAACACTATGAAACTTGGTCAACCACAAGAAAAAATTTGGAATGACTACAAAAAATGAAGGTTTAACATGTTAATAAACAATGAATGAGTCAATGAAGAAGCCAAAGAAGAAATTAAAAAAAAAAATACATGGAAACAAATGAAAATGAAAACACAATGGTCCCAAACCTTTGGGATGCACAAAAGCAGTCTTAAGAATGAAGTATATAGCAATACAGGCTTACTTAAAGAAGCAAGGAAAATCTCAAATGAACAACCTAACCTTATACTTCAAGGAGCTAGTAATAAAACAATAAAAAATCTTAAAGCCAGCAGAAGGAAAGAAATAATAAAGATTAGAGGAGAAATAAATGATATAGAAACTAAATAATAATAATAGAACAGCCCAATGAAAACTAGAGTTTGTTCCTTGAAAAATTAATAAAATTGAAAAACTCCTATCCATTCTTATCAAAAAAAGAGAAAGGAACCAAATATATAAAATAACACATGAGAGACTAGAAATAACAACGAACACCACAGAAAAACAAATAAGCATAATAGAATATTATAAAAAATTATATGTCAATAAACGGGACAACTTAGAGAAATGGATGCATGCCTAGAAACATTTAAGCTACCAAAACTGAAATAGGGAGAAATAGAAAACTTGAAGAGACTGAGAAGCAGCAAAGAAACTGAATCAATAATAAAAAAAAAACTCCCAAGAAACAAAAGTCCAGGGCCAGATGTCTTCACAGGCAAATTGTAGGTAAACATAAGACATAAATATATATCTATTTTTGCTTATAATTCATTTTTATATCCAATATTAAAAAGCAACTACATAAAGTAATAATTATAAATTAAATTGATGGACACATAATACATAAAGATATGATTTACCACAATAACAGTATAAAAGAAGAGTGGAGTTATGTAGGGGCCAAAATTTTCTACACTTACTGAGATAAAATTGTTGTTAAAATAACCAGATTTTTATAAATTAACATGTTAGTCATAATTCCCATTGAAAGAGCCAAGAATAGAAGCTAAAATTATATAATATGATAACAAAAAAAGAACTAAAATGGCACTCTAGACAATATTAGTTTTACACAAAGAAGACATAAATAGAGGCATTAATGGGAGAAATAATGTACACTGAAGAAATAACAAAATTGCAGAAATTATTTTTTATTAGTAATTACATTAAATATAGATGTTTAAACTCTTCAATAAAATGCAAGCTGACAGAAAGGATTAAAAAAACGTAATCCAGTTACATATTTTCAATAGGTGACTCATTTTAGATTCAGGGACATAAGCTGAAAATAAAAGACCATGTGAACAATAGCCAAAGGAGAGCTAAAGTGGTCATACTAATATCACACAAAATGTACTTTAAGACAAAAATTGTTACAAGAGATAAAGAAAAACATTATATAATGAAAAAGCATCAGTCTATAAATAAGATAGAGCAATTATAAATATATATGTACCTAACAATAGAACCCTAAAACACATCAAAAAGAAACTGACAAATTAAAGGGAGAAAAAAATAGTTCGACTGTTGGAGATTTCAATGCCCCACTTTCAATAGATAGGTGAAACAACTGGATTTAATATCAATAAAGAAATAGAAGACTTTTGGGTGCCTGGGTGTCTCAGCTATTGGGTGTCTGCCTTCAACTCAGGTGGTGATCCTGGAGTCCTGGGTTGGAGTCCCACATAAGGTTCCCTGCTTGGGGAGGAGTCTGCTTCTCCCTCTGACCCTCACCCCACTTGTGCTCTCTTTCTTTCTCCCTCTCAAATAAATAAATAAAACATCTTTAAACAAAAAGAAATAGAAGACTTTATTAACCAACTAGACTAACAGACATCTATAATATGCTCCACCCAACAATGGCAGAATATACATTTCCAAGATAGACAATATATTAGGACAACCTTAATAAATATTAGAAAAATAAAGTAATGAAAAGTATTTTCTTTTATCACAGTGAAAGGAAATTAAAAAGCAATATCAAAATCAAATTTGGGGAACTTACAAATATGTGGGAATTAAACAAAACACTCATAAACAACCATGGGTCAAAGAAGAAATCACAAGAAGTTAGGGAATACTTTGTTATGAACAAAATTAAAATGCAAAACACTGAAACTTATGATATGCAGCAAGATCAGAGCCAAGAGAGAAATTTATAGCTATAAACACTTGCATTAAAAAAGGAAAATGGTAAGATCTCAAACCAATACCTAAACTTCACCTTAAGAAACTGGGTGGGTAAAAAAAAAAAAAAAAAAAAAAAAAAAAAAACTGGGTGGGTGGTGGGGGGAGAACAAATAAACATAAAGCAAACAGGAAGGAAAAAATAAATATTAAAGTGGAGAGACAACAGAAGAATAGAAAAAATAGAGAAAATAATAGAAGCAGAAGCTGGTTTTCTGAAGATTTGCAGAAGTGACAAACATTCAACAAAAAAGAGGACTCAAAACAGTAAAATCGGAAAAGAAGGGGGCAATATTACTAAAAGCTTTAAGAATAGAAAGGATTATAAAGGAATACTATAAACAAATGTTGATAAACTAGATTAGATTAAACTCAATGAAGTGAACAAATTCTTAGAAACAATAAAATGATTCAGGAAGAAATAGAAAATATGGTATACCTATAATATAGATTGAGTTAGTATTAAAAAACAAACAAACAAAGAATCAAAGGTAGGGGGAACCAGCCCAGATGGTTTTGCTAGTGAATTCTACCAAAGTTTTGAAGAAAAATCAACACCAATCTTTCTCAAACTCTTCCAAAAGACAGAAAAGGAGGGAGAACTTTTTAACTCAATCCATGAAGCCAGATATACCAATGGCAGAGGAAGACATCACAAGGAAACTACACACCAATAGCCCCTATGAATACAGATGCAAAAATCCTCAACAAAACACTAGTAAACTTAATCCAGCAGCATATTAAAAGGATTCTACATGATAACAAAGTGGAATTTACCCTAGAATGCAGAATTGGTTCAGCATACAAAAACCAATCAATATGATACACCATATTAAGAGAAGGAAGAGAAGAAAAAAAAAAGCACATTGCCATCTCAAAAGATGTAAAAACATTTTTGACAAAATCCAACGTCTTCTCTTAATAAAACAAAAGAAAACATTTAACACTCTAGGGGTAGAGGGAATGTTTCAAACTTATGAAGGCCATTTATGAAAATAACATATTAATGATGAAAGTCTCAAATCTTTCCTCTAATCTCAGAAACAAAAAGAATATCCACCCTTACCGTTTCTATTCAACAATGCACTGGAGATCTATACAGAGACAAGAAAAAATTTTGCATGTATTCAAGTGAGTAAATGAATGATCACAATTGAAATTTGCTTTACCATTTTTAAGGTCCAGAGTCCAGAGTCTCCTTGCTCCTGGAATAAGTCCATGTTCCACCTAGCTACAGAGAGCAGGCTCAAGATACCTTCATGTTACTGGTGCATGTGACTGAGGCTTCCATCCAACCCAGGATATTGCCCTGAGTAGTATAATCACTCCTCTCTGTGCTTGTATAGGGAACACAAAGACATTTTATAATCCTGCCAACACGGCTCAGTACGGGTGGCCAACTCAAAAAGGACACTTCTTCCTGAAATGGTGACTCAACAAATATTTCAAGATACAAATCCATGTGTGAAATATGAGGCACATAAAGGTAAATTTTACTTTTTTTATCGCTTTGTGTGTGTGTGTGTGTGTGTGTGTGTGTGTGTGAGCTCACATGTCTAATGTTCTTAAGAAAGCATTTGAGCAACAAAGATAGAGCAGACACGAGGGTGCAACAGCTAAGAGTTGGATCTGTTGTTCTCTCAGGTCTGGTCAACCTGACTTCTCATTTCTTCTCATTCCCGAATTACAAATGGTTTCACAGTTCTTAGTTCAATAACCTCTCTCATTAGATATTCCTTTTTATTCCATCTGATTCTCCTTTCTCATTTTTTGCCCATGCACTCTAATTTTGGAGAGACTTTGTCCCTATATTTCTCTTCTTCTATCAGTAATGTCCCTGGGTCAGATGCTTTCTGAGTAGTTTAACTTTTTTTCCACTCTCTAATCCCACAAGTCCAAGTTCTAGCTCACTCCAATCCATCCTTTTCTGTGTGGCATTTGAATGTTGTTTATTTCAAAACTATGTCCAGGAATTAGCATTTAATATGTGTGATATTTACATTCTAAAAGTTGAGAAAGATGATCTATATTTAGAATTAAAAACCAAAACTCTCATACTGGCCACTCCGTGTAATAGTGAAATAAAAGCTTTTTTAAAGGAATACATTGCTGTGGAATTCTAAAAACCTATGAATATTCATGGTAAATACATTTAAATGCATACCAACTGGGGCTTTTAGAATTAGAGATCCAACTTATACTAGCTATAGTTCTGATTCATAGTAAATTCTTTAAAAATTGATGTATAATAAAACTATAAGCAAGTGAGAAACTTTTTATGATTGAAAAAATATATAATCAAGGACTGTCCAGATACAGAATGGAAAAATGTTCATCCATGGAGTATCATCCAAGTTTTATTTGCATAAGATTTATATTATGCTCTAAAAATGTGTCCTGCAAGAATATGGCATTGGAATACTTTGATGTTAACTTTAAATTTCTATTTGCTTTGTAACATTTTTAAAAAATCTTGTTTCCTTTTTTCCCCTATAAGTTGTGTAAAACATAGTCGAGTAAAGTTTCTCCTATGTTTTCTTGTTTTATATATAAGACCATATCTCTCACAAAAGGCATTTTGCTACTATTGATTAATCTATTTAGAATTTTAGGCAAATATAACAGGATAGGATATATAGTTTGTCATATTCTCTTCCTCAATGATAATTCCATATCACTTTTGGAATTTAAGACAACTTTCCTCATTGCCTTACTTATTATGATTTTATGAATATTCCATATATATAATCCTTTGCTTAATGTCAAAGTAATATTTAGTAGTGGAAAATATCAGGACAAAAACAAGAGAGTCAGATGGGGGTGTGGTGAGATAGGAAGCAATGTTTTATAAAAATTCAAGTCAGGTTATATTTTAAAAAAGAATGGAGTGGTAGACATTATACCTACTGCAGAAATTTTCAAGAAATTGATTGAAAAATGAGCAGCTGATTTAGCAATTAAGTCACTGTTACTGACTCCACCAGCATATATAACATAACAATGGGAGGATAAGTGTTACTGCACATGACAAGTAAGACAAAAGCAGTTAGTCTGGTCTTCCTGCTTTAGAGGAAGAAGATGAAATGGAACAATAAAAGTACCAATTCATAAGATGACCTAAGTACTTTTACTTAGGAGGACAGCCAGACAAGAACTTCCCGCTCAAATAGTACCAGTAGGGATTATGCAAATAAATCCAACTCCCCCGATCTGTCATTTGGCTGAGAAATGAAGAACTGTCTCTAGCAAGTAGAAAGATGAAAATATAAAACTAAAATAAATGGAGACATAATGGAGTCATATTATAGCCAGATCCATTAAATAAGGATAACTGTATCTCAATTACCTAAATCCTTAGATTTATCTCATTTATTATTTAAATTACTTTTCCTTCAAAAAATTTAAAGAATCTGAATGACATATAGGACTACATGATTACCTTCAGAAGCATTTTATGCAAATTTTGGTGGGTATTCATTTCTTTTTCTTTTTAAACTGACGTATACAGAGTTAGTTTCAGGTGTACAATATAATGATTCAACAATTCTATACATTTCTCAGTGCTCAACAAGATAAGTGTGCTCTTCACTGGGTGTTGTATGTATGTGATGAGTCACTGAATTTCCTGAAATTACATTACACTACTCGTTAACTAGCTACAATTTAAATAAAAACTTGAAACATTCAAAAAAAGATGTGTCTTCTTAACACCTTTATATCTAATTCACCAACTTCCCCATAAATCCCCTCTGTGGCAACCACCACTGCATTCCCTGTATTTAAAAGTCTGCTTACATTTGTCTTTTTTTTTCTTTGTTTATACATTTGCTTTGTTTCTTAAATTCCACATGTGAGTGAAATCATAACTTTCTTGTATTTCTCTTATTGGCTTATTTCATAATCCTGTAGGTCCATCCATATTGTTGCAAATGTCAAGATCTTGCCCTTTTTGTGGCCAACTAATATTCCAGTATAGACAGATATCACATTTTTATCCATTCATCTATCCATGGATACTTGGGTTGCTTCCATATCTTGGCTGTTGTAAATAATACTGCAATAAACATAAGGGTGTGTATATCTTTTCTAATTACTGTTTTTCATTTTCCCTGTGGAAATATCTACTAGAATTACTGGGTGATAAGGTAGTTTTATTTTTAATTTTTTGAGGAACATCTATACTGTTTTACACAGTGGCAGCAGCAGTTTACATTCTCATGAACAGAGCACAAGGATTCTTCTTTTTTCATATCCTTGTCAACATTTGTGATTTCTTGTCATTTTGATTTTAGCCATTTTGACAAGTGTAGTGATATCTCATTGTGGTTCTGACTTGCATTTCCATGTTGTGAGTGATATTGAGCATGATGTCCACATGTGTCTCTTGGCCATCCAGATGTCTTCTTTGGCAAAATGTTTAGACCATCTGAGCATTTTTACTTGATTTTTTGAGGGGGTTGTTTTGGTGTTAAGCTATAGAAGTTCTTTTTTCTTTTAACTCAATTTGTTTAAATTCAATTAGGTAATATATAGTGTATCACTAGCTTCCAATGTAGCTTTCAGTAATTC
>PITA01026042.1:0-23325 GCA_004023965.1 Spilogale gracilis
TAAAATGCATTTTCAAATAAACTTTTGTGAAATTCAAAGCACGAAATAAATTTATGCCCATTTTACATCAATATTAAATATCTTATTAAACATTAACATATTGATACATTTACATAAAATATAAAATCATAACTGTACTATGAACATAATTATTTATGTGGATGACCTTACAAATCATAATTGCTTAAATAAACTGTATTGAAATTTTTCACACCCCTAAATCAGAGGATCAATTCTTATGTGATGTCATCTTTACATGTTCTCACCAAGTATTTGATTGACAGTCAAGACTATATTAAGAGCTAATGCTAAAAATTAAGAGACAAAGTGACCCTCATATACACTGTTCATTGAAAAAGGAAGCTTCCTTATGCATATTCAACTGTTTTCCTGCACCTTTCCTTTTTTAAAGTTACCCAACATAATCTGTAAGATGGCTCAGAAGAGGCAAGCAGAACAAGAACTCTCATTCTTCTTTAAAACAAGTAGGGCTTTTCTTAAAGGTTTTTTATCCTAGTAAATGATAATTTGGAAATAAATTAGCTGAGAAAGCATGATACTATGCCATGACTGGCAGGCATTTATTCTTAAATTGCTTAATAACGTACGTCATTTAAAACAACTTACTGTGATTTTTATCCTACCTCTATGCATGACTCGTCGAGAATGCATGTGTTCCAATGCACTGCAGAGCTGAACAAAGTACTTCCAAACAGTCCTTTCAGGAATTAGCCTCTTTTGTTTCTTAAAATGCTTTTTAAAATATTAAAAATAAGAATTATTAGGAATTAAAATATCTTAAGACTACATTCTGACATACAAAATGACTTGTCTGAAATATACTTACTTTTATCTATTGCCAACTAAAAAGCATATGATTTCCCACAGTGAGATGATTTCAAGAATTTTACCTGACATATTAGCTTAAATTTCTCACTATTATATCTAAAGTTAGCACAGGCCATATGTTACATCTTTGGGATGTCCACTATTTCAAAAAACTAGAATCTATGTAAAATAATTCCTATCCTAAAAGGATGATGTCAAATTTCATTTTAAGAAAACACAGAATAAAATAGTCTGAAAACCTGAAGGTAATTATGTTCATTAAAAGACAATTCTTCTCCTGAATTATAGAATTCCTTTTAAATATTGAACCACTTGGTGATTTGAAATATCAGTTAATTTATTAAAAGTTAAATAAAAGAGACAGATGTAAAACATTTTCATGAATATTTCTATTGCACATTATATGAAACCTGTACTTTGAATGGATGAAACCAAAATTCACAGAAGAAAAACAAAGGAAGGTCTGGGCAAAAAACTGAGCACCAACAAACCAGTTGGGAAAGAGCGGGCCATCATGCATAAGACATGAAGTATATATCTATGCCCATTTTCCCATCTCATAAGAAGAAGATGCTTCCTTCAAGAACAAAGTTTTTAGTTTCCTAAAATTCATGAAGATTACCTAAAAATTATTTTTCTAAAAAAAATGCAATTGGTTTCCTATTTAACAGTATTTATAAATGACCAACATGAAATACATTTAAACAGTTTTAATGTTTTCTGATAATTTTAACTTTTTAAATATACAAATAGTTATTAACAGATATCAACATTTAAATGTGTACTATCATGCATTTGTTCTGGAAATGTTTTTAGAAGTTCAACTGATTTGATTTGTTATTGAAAATGGAGAAACTGTAATTCGGATAACTCTAAAACAAGGTTCTCTGTCAATTTTTTACCGCTGTGACCAGTTGAGGGCAGGCTGAAAGGAAAAACAACACTGGGAAATCTGCTGATATCCCTACTTTATACTTGGTAAAAGATTATATCTACTGTCTCGTGTATTCAATACACCAAAAGGATAAATCTTTAAGAAAAAGCCAGTAACTTTAGGTTAATGTTTATTATAACACATACTATTAAAATGAACTTAGTAATTTCAAGGGCTATTAACATCAATAGCAAAAAGTAAATAACAATTAGATGACCAGGTAATTAAAGAGCAAATCAAGAGCAAATCGGGGTATTACTAAAACACTAAAAACCTCCCATATCATGTTTCAATATTCAGTATTTTTAATTGCAGACTGTGTCAAACATCACTTTTCATTTTAAGGGGGCCATGCTGCAAAATTAGTTCTATATACATAATTTTCTTTCAGATTTGGAATGAGTCCAAATAAAGCCTGTCTATGTGCTCTCCCTGATGCTGGATTAGCATATCAGAAGACTGTTTGATGTCAACAGGAAGATGGGGACCAGGTTTCTTTTCATTCAAAAATAAATATACTGCATCATGTAAGCATCAGACCATGAAAGAAAAAATTTATGCTTTAATACAGATTCTGAAATAATCAGAATCATAATTACTTTTGCAGCTTAAAGTCTCATTTTTTAAAAAATAAATCATACATACAGGAAAAAGCAGAATGAAAAAAATGGCCCTCAACATGCACCATTAGGGAAGATGTTATCAGACCAAGACAGTCTGATCATTTTCATGTTTTTATATTCTTTGAGACTGTCTCTTTGAACAACAAACTAAAGATGAAAACAATAAATTGACATCAATATAATGCTACCTAGACAGAATGACCTGGCAAAAACATAAATATCTAAATTAGTAACAGGTTTCTGAAGAATAATTTTATGAATTTGAATTGCTCATAAAAGAAATCAGAGGCAATTTCATTATGTTATTGGTATCTCATAATACGTTTTATCTGTTTCACCACATGTAGTTTTCCACCACTTCTTAAGTGTAGGGGGGTTTTTGTTTGTTTTGTTTTTTTTATTTTATTTTTTCTTTATAAAACCAATACTTATGAGAAAAGCCTGTGTGTTCTGATGGTGGCACTGTTGGCCAGCTCTTAAAAAGAGGATGAAGAGAAAAAAGGCAATGAAAATTTGAATTCTTTTTACTACTGGTAAATTTTATATTAGTATTACAGGGCAGAAACCTACCATACTGTCAAAGTATTAAAAAAAAAAAGAACAATCTTTTCTTGAAATTTATTCTAATATACATATATCTGCTAATTCTTTAGTCAAACAGCATTACTGTTCAAAAATCCTACTTTTATCTAAAATTAAAGACAGCCCTATATAACTACTTAGCACTAGGTTAGAAAAAAAATTTAATGCCAGCATTCAAAAATCACAGATGCAAATATATTTGTCATACGTGAAGTTTTTAATAAAGCAAAAGAAGTAATACAGCCAAATTTTTAAAGGTTAGTGTCAATAAACACTTGTGTGAAAAGGAAGATCATACAATATGACACTTTACTATATTTATGTCATGAAATAGAACTTCAAGTTTCTTTACCTGAAAATAAAATATCTAAAAATTAACGAAGAGACAGAAATTGGCACTCAGGTATATTTAAAAAACAGGCTAGTCTTTTCTTTTCACTATGCAAAGCTTCAAATATTGTTTACTTTAAAATTCCTATTTATTTGCAATTCTAACATTCCTCCTCAAGAAATTTTAGGAAAAGCTTCAATGATATTACCCATAATAAATGCACCCACAGAGAAAAAACAGAAAATTATATTATTGTTTTATTTTAAAAAATTAATCTCCATGGTATATCAAAATATTTAGGTCCACAGTTTGGTATGTTAATTCTTTTTTTTTCTTTTTTCTTTTTTAAAGATTTTATTTACTTATTTATTTAACAGAGAGAGAGATCACAGGTAGGCAGAGAGGCAGGCAGAGCAAGAGAGGGAAGCAGGTACCCTGTCAAACAGAGAGCCTGATGTGGGGCTCGATCCCAAGACCCTGAGATCATGACCCAAGCTGAAGGCAGAGGCTTAACCCTCTGAGCCACCCAGGTGCCCCAGTATGTTATTCTTTAAAGAAGAAAGTTTCAGACAAAACTTCTAGAACAACCAGTGCTGGCTTCATAAGCATGCAACCTATGAGGTCATCCAGGGCACTGTATTTAATTTAATGTTCTGTTGTTGCCATCCTGAAATTCTTAACGATTTTATAGTGAAGGTTCCACAATTATGTAGCAGGGCCTAGGAACAAATACATAGAATCTTTTAGAAATGTACTGCTGTAGTTAAAACAAAAACAAAAGGCAATAAATGTGACCCCCCCCCCATATGCAAGGCATTCCTGCAAAAGATCAGGAAAAAAAGATAATTAAATAATGAGAAACTATGAAGTAATAAGAAAACTAGAATTACAAGCACCAAGTCCATCTCTTCCAAGTAACTAACAAGAGGAAGTAAATAATTCACTTTAAATATAAGGGCATATTTCCTACTTAGGAATGGTGTCAGATGTTAATGTGCCACTAACATGTCTATCATTATCGGCTTTTATAAAGACCTGATTATGAGCTTTGACATAACCGGTTGTGTTACCTTGAGCATGTTACTTAACCTTAGCAGGTCTGTTTCCTCTATATACACTGAACACAGTTTGGCAATGAGCTCTAAGGTCCTCAATGCCTCTCAAACAGAATCTGTGGTTCTATAATCTTAGGTACAAATAAAGAAATGCCTCCTTGGCATATTTTCACATATAAAAATGCTACTTTTCTGGTATGTCCTATCCCTTAAATCTCCAGTTAATAAAAACAAAGCAAATCATAATAACAGTAATACCTCAGAGATCCCCATAGGTCCAGTTAATACTATAAATGATCTTCACATGAGATGACAGAGAAATTTGCAATAGGTCAAACATTTACCGTCAGAAGAGATGTTATGTTCCCAAACACATCTCTGTAATTATAATGCATTTTCATAAGACTACATTTTGCAATGGTTGTTTCAAAGAAATTCCATGCACAGAGACTGGGTGACAGAATGGACAGGATGCTTCTGAAAGCATAACTGATGGTCCTGTGACAGAATGGACAGGATGCTTCTGGAAGCATAACTGATGGTTCTAAGTGTGATTTGTATTACTTATAACCTTTGGGCAAAAACATTTTTCTTCTGAAGGTATAAGGAGGTCTTAACAGACTAAATCGCACAAATACTTGCTATACACAATTTTGAGAATTATACAAATATGTAAAATAGTTATGTCTCAATTAGAATTTTGGTTTGCAATATTAATTTGCAGCATGTGAATATTTTCACTCTTGGCATTCTGAATAAAATTCAGCAACCGGAAGTCACTCCAGAAGGTGTGAAGTGGAATGGGACTGGCAGCCATAGACCACTGAAAATACTTATCATCGGTATCTGAGTTTATGTACTTTGATAAAATATTTCCCATGCAAGCCCCACTTGTCTTTTTCCTTTCATGTAATGTCAGAAAACTTGTTAAGAGTATTCAGCTCTTTCTCAATTATAATTTAAGAGAATACCAATATAATCTATTTATCCCCCCAAATCAAAATTATATGGGTTGTTAGGGAAGCCAGAGTATGTTTCACCTTAAGGTAGGAAGGGTAAATATTTTTCTCTGGGAAATTAAGTCTTGGGGGAAAAAACCCTTAAATTATTTAGCAAACAAGAAAAATAAGTTCCTACAAAGTCACAATGTTTTCTCCCAAAGAAGTTGCCTTTGGAACATTAGCACATTGATATTGAGTAACTTTAGGAAATTAAAAAGTCAGTTAAAATAAGATGAGTGCATCAGAATTATTACAAGGAATAATCCCTGCATTGCTGCCACGTGGATAATTTTTAAGAGAAGCTTCTATATTACTAAAACTAATAGAGAAGATACTTGGAAATCTAAGATGTTTTCTCTGCTGCAGGAGAGTACTAAAGACAGAAAGAGTGAGACACAAAGGCAGAAAGTTAATCTTCAGAAAGACACAAGGTCACAAAGATAAACGGAAACATTTGCCTCTTTAATACATTCTTTCTGGTTCTGTTTTACCAGATATCAGTAAGACAGTTGGAACGATATTTCAGTATTCTTAATGGACAAGGGAAACATAGCAGAACAATAATGCGACAGTAAAAGTCTCTTGGCAGAAATCCATTTAGAGGGGAAAGGGACAGGGGTCTATATCTCTTCTCTACAGCTACGAGTTATAGCTACCAGTACTATTGCTCATGATGTTATAGGACTGTTTAAAGACAGCTTTAGATCAGTGTTATCTTAAAATGTAAAGAGCAAGATGTCCTTTAAAAATTATCTTCTAATTTTCCCAAATAAATACAGTTCAAAAGTTATATATCACCTTTCACTTATACTCACAGCATTATATAATGGTCACTAGGATTTAATTTACTAAAATCCCTAGGTTCTATACTATTTTACTATATCAAGCTACTTAAGAACCTAAGAAAACCCAGGTGGTATTTTATCAGTAACACTGCTTTTATATAAATAATTCTATATAACAAACCTACATGTACATACCAATACAGGCAAAAACCTATATGGATACACACACAAATGATTGCTCATGCATGATGAGTGGGTAACTATCGACATACATGTATATATACAATATTCAATTCTAAATGGATTTTTTTTCAGATAGTGCCACGGATTTGTAACCTTAAACTTCCAAATAATTCTAAGGTCCTATGTAACACAGAAAACAATCTTATACAAACGACTCAGAGGAAAACAGACCACCTTTGGAATCACTGGCAATTCTCATAGTTGCCTGGCTTGGACTATACATTTTATGCCAGATGCTGAAATGGAAAGTGTAGGTGTCCTCGTAAACTATAAATCAGCGTTATCCAAGACAGATGGTACTACTGGGAAGATTTTATTGCTTTAAGGATTCAAAGGTCAAAAGTGTAAAAGACATTTCAAAGTGATTATATTTCCAGCCCAACCTCTAAATTTGGATAAGTACAAGTAAAAGTGCGTCTGCAAATGTAAAAAACAGCTACATCGAATAGGTGAAGAATATTTGTAAGTTCTAATATTTGGAGATAATTATCTTTAAAACACCGTTAATATTTTAGCAAACTTATCAAAGCCTGTGCTTTGCAGAACTGTAGGACAAGCTTCACGTCCCCAAATCCCCAAGTTCTGGTATTTAATTCTCTCCCCTTGAGTGTTAAGTTGAATTGTGAATATGATCTTCTATCATGTTGTCTTACATGGCAGGAAAGATTTTGCTGATGTAACTAAAGCTCCAAATCAGCTTCTTCTGAGTCCACCAAAAAGGACATTAACCAAGGGTAGGCCTGGTCTAACCCAGAAAGCCCTTCATATAAGTTAGAGATTCATAGCCAGAGAGACTCGACTGCTGGCCTCAAGGGAACAAATGGCCCCTCAAGGGCCATGTGGCAGGAAATGGCAGGAGACCTCTAGGACCCAAGGATGGTCCCCAGCTGATAACCACAAAGATAGTAAGGACTTCAGTCATGTAATTAAAAGGAAATGAATTCTTCTAACGAACCAGCAAACAAGGATGAGAAAACCCTTATCCTCAGATGAAACCACAGCCCCGGCTGGCACCTTGATTTCAGTCTTCTAAGACCTTGAACAGAGAAACAGAGAACTCACTAACTAGTATGTGAATTCACTTACCTACAGAAACTGTGAGATAATAAATTCATATTGTTTTAAGTTGCTGACTTTGTGATAATTAGCAATGAAAGAAAAATACAAAGTAAATTTATACACACAGTAAAAATCAATATATAAAATATATAACTTCATGTTTGTATAAAGGAAAGGAGTCTTAAGGCTTCTACTAAATTTAAAGGGAATGCCATACAAGTGGTAACAATGCAGAAAACACAAACTGCATATTCAAGAAGTCAGCATATATCTAAATATATTAAGAAAAGATAGCCTAGATCAGGAACAGAACAAAGATGCCTGCTCTCACCACTCCTATTTAACATCGTAGAAGTCCTTGCCAGAGCAATCAGATGAAAGAAAAGGTATCAGAATTGGAAAGGAAGAAGTAAAACTGTCTATCTGTAGATGACAGGATTTTATATATACAGAAAATCCTAAAGACTGAACCAAAAAAATGTTAAATCTAATCAATGAATTCAATAAAGTTACACAAAACAAAATTAATAAACAAAAATCAGCAGGGTTTCTATATACTAGCAATAAGTTATCTGAAAAAAGAAATAAAGAAAATGATCCTATAGCATCAAAAACAATAAAATACTAAGAAACAAACTTAACCAAGGAGTTTTCTACTCTAAAAATGATAAGGCATTGACGAAAGAAATCAAAGGAGGCACTAATATAAATGGAAAAGTATCCTGAATTCAGAGTTGGAAGAATTTTAAATTGTTAAAATGTAAATAGTACCAAAGGCCACCTATAAGTTCAAGGCAATCCCTATCAGGATTCCAATGGCATTTTTTTATGGAAATAGAAAAAACAACTCCAAAACTTTTACAGAACCACAAAAGACCCAAATAGGGAAAGCCAAAGCAATCCTAAGAAAGAATAACAAAGCAGCAGCATTACACTTCTGGATTTCAAATTATACTATAAAGCTACAGCAATCAAAACAGTATAGTATTGTCAGAAAAACAAACAGATCAATGAAACAGAACTGAGAGTCCAGAAATAAACCCAAGCATGTACAGTCAACTAAATACTGGACAAGGGAGCTACGAATACTCAATGGAGAAAAAATAGTCTCCTCAATAAATAGTGCTAAGAAAAGTGGATATTCACATGTAAAAGAATGTAGCAAGAATAAAACCATTAAAACCATGAAATTCCTGAAAAAAAAAAAAAAAAGGAAAGGAAAAGGAAAAGTCTCCTCGACATGGGTCTTGGCAGCAATTGCTCAGAAAAGACACCTAAAGCAGAAGGAGCAACAGCAAAATAAACAAGCATCACCATATTAAGTTTAAAAACTTCAGAAGAAATGATCAACAAGGCAAAAAGGCAACCTATGGAATGGGAAAAAAAATTGCAAACCATGTATCTGATAAGGGGTTAATACTCAAAATATATAAAGAACTAATATATCTCAATAGCAAATAGTAACAATAATAATAATAATCATGCAATTAAAAAATGGGCAAGACCAAAATAGGTATTTCTCCAAAGAAGATATATGAATGGCCAACAGATATATGAAAAGATGCTGAGCAACACTACCTATTAGAAAAATGTAAATCAAAATCACAGTGAGAAATTGCCTCATGCCTGTCAGAATGGCCATCAGAAAAAAAAAAAAAAAAGATGAATGCTGAGATGGAACTCTTGTACAGTGTTGGTGGGATTGTAAACTGGTACAACCACTATGGAAAACAGTATGGAGGATCTCTAAAAAATTAAAAATGGAACTATCATATGATCCTGCAATTCTACTTCTAGGAATATATCCACAAGAAATGAAAACACTAGCTCAAAAAGATATCTGGCACCCCTATGTTCACAGCAGCATTATTTACAATACCCAGGACATGCAAACCACAAAATGGCATTTTTTTGTCACAGAACATTATTCAGCCATAAAAAAAATAACCAGGGAAAACCTGGCATTCACAACAACAAGGATGAACCTTGAGGGCATTATAGTAACTGAAGTAAACTAAACAAAGGCAAGCACTGTATGATTTCACTTATATGTGGAGTTTAATGCACACACAGACTCATAAAAAGAGACCAGATTTGTGGTCTCCAGAGACAGAGGGTGGGCAGAGAGGGGACTGGTAGAAGATGGGCAGAGGTACAAACTTCCAGTTAGAACATAAATAAATACTAGGATGCAATGCACAACACGATGACTCCAAATACTACTACTAAATAATATACAAGAAGGTTATTATAAGAGTAAATCCTAAGAGTTGACATCACAAGGCTTTGTATTTATCTGTTTGAAATGACAGATGTTAGCTAAACTTATTGTGGTAATCACTTCAGAATATATATAAATCAAACCATAATGCTGTGTACCGTACACTTACACAGTGATGTATGATAATTATATCTCAATAAAACAGGGGGGAAAAAGAGATAGCCTGAATTATTTGGAATTGTGCCAAACCCTTGACACAAAATGGATATCCACTTAAATCAGTAACCCATATTTCACTAAAAAAATTTCCAAGTATAATGCTGACTTACTTCTTAGCCAGTGTGCTATGGTATGAAAATCTTTTGGCAGATAAAAAACTTCTAAGTGTCCTCCTAAGAAATTTATTACAGTGGAATATATTGTAGTTTACTGGCATTTTAGCAAAATAAAGGTTTTTACAAATATAATGTTAAAGACAGGCATTTTTTTCTTTTGTCTCAAACTGACTTTTTAAGAGGTAATTATAAGAAATTAAAATAATTCAATGAATAAACTATACATTGGAAAAATGGGCTATGAAAATTTTAAACACATTTTAGCAATATTTCTATTAATAACCCCCCCCAAATTGGGGCGCCTGGGTGGCTCAGTTGGTTAAACGATTGCCTTCGGTTCAGGTCATGATCTTGGAGTTCTGGGATTGAGCCCCACATTGGGCTCCCTGCTCAGCAGTGAGTATGCTTCTCCCTCTGACCTTTCCCCCATGCGCTCTCTCTCTCTCTCTCTCTAATAAAAATTAAAAAATTTAAAAAAATAATCCTGTGCATAACAATGAGTAAATTATCATAAGAAAATAAAAATATTTTTTAAAACCTTCATTTATATCCTTCTGAGATTTGTCTCTTCTCTTCTCTATACTAAGTCTCTATCACCAAATTTGTTTCTTGATATTCAAGGAGGGAAATAAACAGTATTAATAAGGAATACTGCAAAACAGATCATGTACTCGTCCAATTTAGGGTATGATAAAGAAAATACATAGTATATAAATCACAACTTGATAAACTGAAATCTGTTAAGATCTATATTCTTTAAAATTCTGATTGCTGATGATAAAGAAATATGTGATGAAAAATTCTAGATTTCCTTTTATCCTAAAACTCATCTGGGAAGTATTTCATCTGACCACAGCCTCAGGTATTCCTTTGTCACTAATTAGAGAAATACTGAATATTTCAACTATAAATTGCTTAATTGTATTTGTCAGCTTGTTCTAAACCAATTAATTATTTACTTATAAAAATCTTTGATGCAGTGCTATCTAGAGGTTCATTTCTGGAATACAGACCAGGAGCTATATTTCTTCTTCTACCCCAATTAAGCTGAAGCTTTGAGATAGTGAAATATATTGTTGTGATGCACTATGATTTACAATATTACTCACTATAAAGAAATGAATCATTTTCTTACAATTCAAGTATCTACTGCTTAAGTCATTAAGTCACCATCATGTTCCTTCATAAAAAAAGTTCCTACTTTTTTTCTTAATGTAGTCTCTTTTATAAAGAACAGTTTATAGCACAAATAAGAAGGTTTAGAAAATGATTTTTGAATTTCCTAGGGAAAAAAATACCCTTCCTATATATCAACTCACAACACCATCTTCTCTCTCACCAGCATACCACCACTCAATATCTTAGCAACTCCCCATGAGACCAGAGTGAAACAGCAAGAAACAACCATCCATATTAACCTACTGGTCCCTGGAAGAGAGAAGCATAGCAGTGGTAGAGTCAACTTGGAATTAAGGAAGGAAGGCAGGAAGGGAGAGAGGAAGGAGATAATCACCTTTTACGTACTCACTGACCACATGTTTACTGAGTTACTACTATGAGCCGGGACCTCCCTAGAAACTGAAGGTATCTATCTTCTACAGCGGATATTTGTTGAGGTCTACTCTGTGCAGGGTACTGTCCTAAGCACTGAAGATTTGGGAGATCACAAAACAAACTAAGATTAGTCCCTCTGAGAGCTTATATTCTGGATCACACGGGGTTTAGTACAGCTTGACAAACATCTTTATCACCAACTGGAAATTCGAGAAGGAATTAAAGAGTTTTTTCTTCTATTTTCTTTCTTTCTCTCTCTCTCTCTCTCTCTCTCTCTCTCCCTCTCTCTCTCTCTCCCTCTCTCTCTCTCTCTCTCTCTTTCTTTTTTTCTTTGCTCCTTTCTCACCTCTCTTAAGGACTGATGGAGAAACAGATGCTGAAAGATTAGTTTAAAAGTTCCCGCTCTCTGGTGGGAGATGATGGTACTTCATGCTACAGGGAGAGGAATGGAAACAAGGCTGGGTGGAATATTTGAAAGTCACTTAAGAGAAATATAAACTGAACATGGTGACAGAATGAAGTGGGAGGTAAGGAGAGAAAAGTGTGAAAGAAGTCCTGGGCTGGGCAGACACGTGCTGAACTCTGCGTTAGGAAACATGGGAGGAGGGTAGTCTGCAGAAGATTATGAATTTCTTTACAGAGGTGTTGAGCTAGCGTGAATTCAGAATTAAAAGATAGCTCCAGACTAAAGATAAAAAATTAGAAAACAAGAATACTGAAAGTAACTGAATCCATGGACATAAATGACATCAACTACGAAGAAAGTATAAAGCAAAAAGGGGGGGGGAGGGGAGCCAGGACTGCAACTTTTAAAACTCCATCATGAAGGGCCAAGAGAAAGAATGACTCAGTTAAGAAGAAACAGAGTGTCCAGAGAGGCAGGAAGGAAACCAAGGCCCAATGGGACTCAACAAGCCAGTGGAAAATATCTTAAGAAGGAAGGTATGAGAAGCAGAGTCAAATGCAGCTGAGATCAAGAGGAGTGAGCGCTGGATGAAGTCCACTGGATTTAATGACAGAGGTCTTCAAGAGTCTTTTCTTTCCTTTTTTTTTTTCTCTTTTCTTTTCTTTTCTCCTTCCTTCCTCCCTCCCCCCTCCCTCCTGCCCTCCCTCCTTCCTTTCTTCTTTATTCATTTATTTCAGAGAGAGAAGTAGCAGGGGGAGGAGCAGATGGAGAGGGAGAAGAGAAAAGCAGACTCCCCACTGAGCAGGGAGCCAGACCTGGGGCTTGATCCTGGGACTCCAGGCTCATGACCTGAGCCAAAGGCAAAGGCTTAACAGACTGAGCCACCCAGATATCCTATAAGAACCATTTCTTGAGGTGTTGGGAACAGGATCAGGAGTGAGTATCTGCAAAGAAAAAACAGAATCAGGACAGTAAGATGGAAAAGGCAGGTGGAGGTGGGGGTGTAAGATGTAAGTCAGGAGGGTCTTCTTTCATCGCCTTAAAACTGCAACACCCTTGTCTTCTCATTGTCCTTCTTCATTTATCATAAAAGACATACATAAATGTAGACAGATATAAAAATAGCTACTCATGTGAAACTTCTTAGTCAAACTTTCTTTTATGACACTGGAATAACTTCCTTTTATGGACAGTACTCTGAGACTATTCTAAGATCTGTAAGTTTGCATATAACTTTCCACCGTTGGGAGGGCTCCAAGAGGATCTAGGAAATTCAACCCAGAATCTCTTATATCTTGATGAGGTAGATTAAGGGTGCCTACACTAAAGGATAGGATCATTAAAGGCTTGTATAATAATGTCTACTAGACAGGAAGGAAGAATGATATGGTCAATACCCTGAAGAACTACTTCAGTTTTATCGAAGTACAATAAATTGCTCTATAAACATATAACTTACTAGCAATCACTTGGTATTTTTTATTTTTTTTAAAAAAAGTTTCCTAAGTAATCTCTTCTGTGACAGATACCTTCACATTTTAGTCAGAAGCCCCAAGGATACTTTAAAAAGAGTATACTTATCAATCTATAATAGTACATTACTATTCATTACCAAACAGAATCTGTTGTTCTGAATGGATCTTACTATGTCCACTGGGTCAGCTGATAAAGAAAGATTCCTTGAAAATGTCAAATTTAAATAGCAAGAGCCATTTAAATTAGGGAGCTGAGTTCATCACAATAAATATAAAAACACACTGACAAATTTTTCCTCCCTCACTGGTCTAAGAAATCCGAATCTGCTAAAGATGCAGATCACAGGGCTTCTTCTATAAAGCACTCTGATCTTGCCCTAGTTTTCTCAAGTGGTGAAAGGACAGGAGTATTCTTCCAAGGACAATGTGTGGGCTGAGGCATGCCTTGGCAATAGGCAGGGACAGCAAGGTGTGGAGGAACAGTTGCAAAGAAAGAAAACTAAGACTGGAAAAGAACAAAAAACTCTAGAAGAGAACCAAAACCCCAAATCATCACTCTCTCAATCAAGCATAAGATTTGATAACTGAAACTGTTCATTTATCTGCCTTCAGCTGGTATTTGCCCGATGAAGATCTGCTGTCTTTGCTTCCTACTGTATTTAAACAACTCTTGCACTTAAAGTGTAAGCCAAGAATTATATATTAGTTCTCTCTTACAAGGACTGTATCTGCTTTTATATATCTCACACCTTGATGGATAATTATTTAATCAATTTTGCATTTGTGTTTGCATTTCTTTTAAAATTTAAACCACAAATTTATTATTTATTATTATTATTATTATTTTAGTGTTCATTAATTTGCAAAGATGGTACTAGTATTGGGAAGTCCCTAAAACAGAAAATCAGATAACCGATTAGAAGTGAGTCACTCTCACAATGGGACTTTAAACAGTCAGCTCGATAGCATTCTGTGATAATAAAAACTATTAACTCCCTGTCATGTAGTATTTTTATAACTTAGCATTTTTATAATTTAGCAATATCAACACTGCCTCCATCTTATAGATGAAGCAACTAAACCTAAGAGAAGTTAAGTGGGAGGAGAGTTGACCTAGCTGACAGGGCGCTCACACTGGATAGCAGGGCTCCTAGATAATGCCAGAGAACCAGTGAGCACCTTGATCAGAAGATCTGTGAAGGCTTAGTGATGGAAGACAAAGTGTGGATGCATAAACATCTCTCTGGGGAGAAAGTCAAGGGTCTTCATCTGATTTTTCAAAGGAGTTCTGTGACAGGTAAATCTTTAAGGGCCACTAAAGAAAAACATATGAAATTTTGCATCAGATAAACCCTAATTTCAAACATCGGTTCTTCTATTTACTAGTAACGATGGTTATCTTCTCTAAGTGTCAAATTTAGCCCCAGAATCCTTCTGAACAATAAACATGGTAATGTATATAAGGCATCTAACATTGTTTTTAAGAACATCTTACAATAACTCCATGTAGCAGAGATTATTGGTTGTGTTTCAACATCTGTTGAGAGACTGAATATACAGGCAATGCCCATATCATATAAAAACAGAATTCTGAACCACAACCTTCAGCAACCTGACCAGGAAACCAAGCTTTTATCCACAACAAACAACCAGGATGCCAGCCTATGTCCAGTGTGCTGAAAGCCAGATTGTCATCTCTAGCGACAATCTAAGAAGTTAAGCAGTAACTCTGTAACAATCAGCCCCAAATGCCCAGGACTTGATGAATAACTGACAGCTTCCCTAATTTTTGCCCCTGTTTCCAACTTAGGACCAATCAGAGAAAACCAGGTGATATGCCTCACTTCTACGTAGCTCATAGAAAGTTTCTTCATGCTAACAACCTCTAATCGGGTCATACCTAAAGGCTTATTTTTCCCATTAAGATTTCCTATTCCTCGGCCTGTCTGTGAATTTCTGTCATTATTTCTGAAATAATGACAATGCTTGACTCCCTTGCTATTTAGCAAGCTCAGAGTAAAGAGTCTTGCTTTTCTCATTTAGTTGGTCTTCACTGATCTCCACCCTGTTTAACATGTCTTCCTGGGTAACAGAAGAAGTTCGGCGGGCACAGGACCAGTCAAATGAAGACTATATATTCCAGCCTCCCTTGCAGGTACACATGTTCATAAGACTAAATTCTGGCCAAAGGGATGAAGCTAAAAATGTTATGTGGCAGTATCCAGTAACATGCCTCAAGACAGCAAGTACACTGTATCCCTTCCTGCCTCGGAGAGCTGACTTGATTAGCTGCAACTCCGCTTGGTTTCTAATAATTTGATAGATCAGAGCTGCCGTATCAGCTCCAGACATTTACATAACAGAGAAATATAATTAATAACAGTAATAATACAGCAGTAGCTTCCATTTGCATAGCCTTGCCATGTGTGAGACAGTTCTTAGGTCTTAATAAATGTCAAATAATTAATCATTTGCAACAATCCTATGAAGTAGGTTCTATCATTATTTTGTTCTTAAGAAACTGTTGTACACAGAAGAAACCCACCTAAGGACAAGCAATTCTTAGAACACTGTAATTTGGGGGTTTCTATAACTTATAACTGAACTTAGACCCAATTCATATGCTCTTGGAAAAGAAAGTTAAATAAACTTTAAAGTGGCTGAATTAGGGTTTGATGTGCAAGGCCTCGATGCAAAGCCCACTTTATTCTTTGATGAATCCCTCCCAGGTACAGGTCAGAATTCTCTAGCATTTCTTTCTGCCCCCGCCTCTGCCTGATGTCCAGAGATAAAGGATCAAGGGTGGTCTGCTCAGAAAATCAAGTTGTAGAATTTGAACTTCTGCCTGCAGAAAACAAATCTGTTGGTCTATTTCCAAGTTGGTTTTAGAGTGTCCGCACATCGCAGCTGAGGAGAGTGAGCTTTACCAGGTAAACCAGCTTCATATCATAATTATCACTACCATCTATCATTCATTACATATCTATCGTATCTTAAAGTATTTCACTGAGGTCTCTAAATATATCTATATGTTTAAAGAGCAATTCTATCAGGAAAACAAAATACTTAGTTTAAAAAAAGCAAAACAAAACCTTACCTTTATCATTCTGGACAGATCACCAGCATCAGCTAATTCCAAAACTATGTTAAGTTCATTATCTTCAATGAATGATGCATAATATTTAATTACATTTGGATGGTTGAGTTGCTGATGGAAAAACACACACACACGCACACACACACACACACACACACACACACACACAGACACCAGAAAGTTTTCTTATTGTAAATTCCCAGGAATCACTTACAGCTTCTTAACTTAAGAATCAACTTAGTTACTGTGCTTCATTTTTAAGTTACAGAAATCTTAACATGACAGTATATTTTTCTTTAGTAAATTTTGAAACAGGTATTATAATTACTGAAAGTAATACTAGATACTAATTAATTTTAATACTCTTTACTAGAAATAAATTACACACTTAAAATTTTTAAAGTATGTATTGCTATGTCCAATAAATATACAAATACAAATGAATGGCAGAATTACAGCACCAATTCCTAAAAATTATATCCTTCAAAATGGGAACTGTCATTAAGGGCATTAAATGGTAAATAAAGTATTCCTTTCACTCTTATTTTGAAGTTGGCCTGATCCTCATATAACTGTAGCCAGTGGTTTAAATAAAATAAAATAAAAGGGGATCTACTATATTCTAGCTAAACATAGCTTTTACATCAAATAGTACAAAACATACTGAGTTCACCTATAGGGTTGATGCATTAAATAATTCTAAGAAAAAATTCACCTTATAGAAATATATGCATCAGTCTTTACACACTGACAATCCTTTTGTACAATTTGCTTTCTGTTCAATCTTTAAACAAGTTAACATTAAGACAAACAGTTTCTCAAAGAAAATTATTCAAGAATTCTCCCACAGGGTATATACATGATTTTCTTCTTTTCTTTCTACCTACAGGTTTTTCCTCCACATCTTCTATGCTAATATATTATTTCTCTAAGAGAAATTTATAAATATATTTTTAAAGCAGTTGTTTCATGGCTTAGGAAATAATTACAACTAACAGAACAGATGGAAAGCATGGCTCACTATGAACTTACATTTATCTTTCTTGATAAACTGGATTCATTTTAGGTACAAACAAAAATGTATGGTATCAAAAAGGTCCAAGTCTTACCTAACAGTTAAAAATATAAACTACAGCATTCCTAAAGGGAAATTTTACTAGAATAAAAGCAGTGCAGAGATAACTGAAATTCCAGTCATATTCTTTGAGTGGGTAAAAAACTGAAAAGCTAATGCTGACATACTCTTTTAAATCATCCTTTCTAAATCTGGAAAGAAGATACAGAAATATTATAAAAAGCATGTGCCCATTTGGATCAGTCCACATTCTCAATATATTACATCTTAATACTAATACTCATTTATGTTACTTAAGCTTTAGAATATGCCTAATTGGGACAATCAAGAAAAAATTTCTTCAGTGCTTTTTGGCCATTTTATCTATTTCCTAGTTTGAAAGGCAGGGGAGGGGAGCTAATCCTACCAAATGATCCAATTAAATTATTTTACAATGGATTAAAAAAATAACTACATTCTTCCATATACTGAGATACATATTTATATAATGTTGCTTTAAACCAGTGTGGCATAAGTTAAGTTTTAAAAATCTTTCTGCTTATAAGTATAATATTTTCATAAATCACTTTTATCAACATACTAATCTATGTTCAAAATAGTCAACAGTTCATTTATTTACCTTAAGAAGATCTATTTCTTTGATACAATCAGCACGTGCTTTGGCATCCATTAAGTCAAATATCTAAAAAGAGAATCCAGAGTTATTTAATAAAATAATAATTCTATGGTTCAAGACATCATGTAAATACATTATAATAGTTTACATATACACATACTAAGGAATTTTCTTGCTGATTTGTTTTTTGGGGTCTATGAAGAACTATAGGCATTTTATCTCATTTTACCTTCCAAAGGCAGTCAGTATTAAAAATGAGAAATGAGGGACTCTTGGGTGTTTCAGTAAATTAAATGCCTGCTTCAGCTCAGATCATGATCTCAAGGTCCTGGGATGGAGCTCTGGGTTGAGCTCCGTGCTCAGCAGGGAGCTTGCTTCACCTTCTCCCTCTGCCATTCCCCTTATTCCTGCTTTTTCTCTCTCAAATAAATAAATAAAACCTTCTTTAAAAATTAGAAAAGAGAACTGCTAGATATTTCAAGTCGCAGGTTCAAATGAAATAGAATGGATATCATGGTCATAATAAAATGAGAACTAATATATATAATTAATTAATTATGTGCTAATTAATATGTACTAAATATATTGCATTAACTACCATTTAATTGTCATTTAATTCTCAAGAAGACAACAACATTAGTATTCCCATTTTACAGATGAGACAAAGCAGGTTTAGATAGCTTAAGAAACTGACAAAAGTTTACACAGCTAATTAATGGAGCAGCCAGAATTCACTGAGTTATCCAACTATATATATGCCAAGCTCTGAACCATTATCTATACAATCAAATCATGTCTAAAAGGTCTAATGCACACCTTGACAGGGATGATGGCCCTTCAAGGAGATAAAAATTGGTTCTTTGGAGTGAACAGAGAGTCTCACCCTTATTAAGGATAAAGCACAGGTATACATACAACACATAAACAGATATACTCTAATCTGTGGAATTCAAATTTCGTAAGGGAGGGCAGTAATTGGGAAAATAGCATCGCATCTAAAAAGGCTTCTTGGGGTGATAATGAAGAAAAGGTGCAGAAATTAGTGGTCTAATGTGAAAAGCATAAAAATAAATAATGTAATCAAAGGGATATTTAGGATGCCTCTGGAAACAACTCTCTCAATGTTCAAAGTGTATGGAAAATAAACAATAATAATAAAAATCAGTATGCTAGATATTGTAGAAAATATCTGGATAAGTCACTACTATGAGCTGATTAAAACCCTCGTCACACAACAAAACAACTTTAATAACATTTATAGTCATCAATTTGACCAAGTCTTTATAATTCAGACAGCCAATATGTTCCAGGAAAAGTAGGTGTGTAACTTGAAAGGTGGGCATGATGCAAGTCTTTTCTGACTTGAGAAGAAATTACCGAACACCCACCAGCAAGGGGGGAGAGGGGACCTCTCTACATACATGGTGGCTCCCATCCTCCCCATGTTCTTATGAAGTCGGTAGTACGGGCTCCGGTTAAGAATGAGGATTCAGGCTCAGAGAAGCTAAATATCTGCTTATGGAACCTGATGTAGGGCTTGATCCTAAGACCCCAAGATCACAACCTAAGACGAAACCAAGAGTGGGACCCACAATCGACTAAGCCACCCAGCTGTCCTTGCCTTTAATGGTTTATAAAGAGAGTGAGATAACTATGGTGGCATCAAATTTCTTCCCACTTCACACAAATAACAGAAAAGGAAATGTGTGTGCTAGTACATGTATTAGCGTGGCTTCACCTTTCTCCATTAGTAGTAATTCTAACCAATTTGAGTATAATCAACCTGCATCGACTACTATGATTTAAGAACGGAACAAGAAAGAAAAAAAAGAAAGGGCTATGAGTGGCAAATCACTGTCACAAAGTTTACATAAAATATCTACTAGAAATTTTTTTGAAACCATCAAGCCCACATATACAGCAAACTCTGGTAAAATGCGAGACTATATTAGTTATAAATGGATACTAATAGCAGGGGCAAAAAAAAAAAAAAAAAGAAGAAGAAGAAGAACAGCAACGACCACTATTAAAGCACAAGCAGCGTAACACTACCTATTAAAGGAAAAACCTCATATAAACACAAACCTCTTCAAGAGCATCACAGTTTTATTCTACATGTAGACAATTAACATAAATAACTTGTTTACATTCTTTTTTCTTTTTTAAGATTTTATCTATTTATTTGACAGAGAGAAACACAGCAAGAGAGGGAACACAAGCAGGGGAAGTGACAGCAGGAGAAGCAGGCTTCTGGCCAGCAGGGAGCCTGATGTGGGGCTCGATCCTGGGACTCCAGGATCATGACCTGAGCCGAAGGCAGATGCTTAACCAACTGAGCTACCCAGGTGCCCCAACTTGTTCATATTCTTGCTTTCTTTCATTCATAAACCCATGCAGTCAACCTGTTCTTAGATTTTCTTATAGATACAATATGAAAACAAGCTTGCACCCTGTCAGATGCAGAATGCAGACTGGAACACAGAACACGGACACACAGTCTAATAAGTGCTACTTGCAAAACGTGATGGGAGAGCCTCAACAAGGTGGAGTTTGGCTGGCTGGATCATATATGCAGGAAAGTATAATACACTTCAGAATGATGTCTTACAAAAGCAAGTAAAATCAAAAGATCATTAAAGAAATAAGCTTTATAACTAGCAACTTCATATAGAAAAGTCACCCATTTTCCAAATTGCCAAATGATGCTGGAAAAATTGATGTTACTAATATAACCTGTTAAATAACAACAACAAATATTAATGTAAATAAAACTTTTGAGCTTGAGATTACAGTTATGAAATGGGTGTGCATACGTGCACACACACACACACACACAACTTATGTTTAAAAATCAAAGTGGCAAGAGAAATAACAGATTCCCTCTAAATCATGAATGCTAATGTCATTCTCAGGACCTACTAGTCACAATGGACTTGAGATAATTCAAAGAAATGCAGGGAGGTACAAAATTTTAAATGTCTGACTTTGAAGGAATTCCTGAAAACGTTTTTTAAGGAGAAAGAGAAAGCATAATTCTGGTACAAGTCACTAGAATGAAGAAAAGCACAAACTTGGAGACATGTATAAATTTAATTTCCCAATAATCAATGTCTCTACAATGAGAAAAAAACAAAAGCTAGTGAGTGAGAAGAGAAAAAGGTATGCATACATGAGAGCTTTAGGAAACCCTAACTAGACACAAAACACCAAGAAAAAAGTGGACTCCAGAGTCATCACGAATTTCTGGGGCACCTGGGTGGCTCAAGCAGTTAAGCATCTGCCTTCGGTTCAGGTCATAACCCCGGGGTCCTGAGATCAAACACTGGGCTCCCTGCTCAGTGGGGAGTCTGCTTGTGCTTCTCCCTCTGCCCCTCACCCTGTTCAAGCTGTCTCTCACTCTCTCAAATAAATAAAATCTTTTTTAAAAAGTTCTCATTCAACTTATAATTAATTAAATAATTTAATAGTACAACTTTTATTTTTAACTGAATTCTCAGTAATAGCAAAGTCTCTCCTTACTTACTGAGAGGTAAGTATTGCAGGTATATTTGAAGCAATACTAAATTCTGAAACAAATACAATATACTTAATCAGGAATGCAGCAGTATCTTATCTTTCGTTTTCTCTTAGCCAGCAAGTCAAGACAAAAATAAAAACTGCATCTTTAGATTAAATCATTCCCGACATAGATTCAAGACTGTGTGATTTCATAAGCAAGAAAAGACAAAACAGAAGGAAAAAAAATCTCAATTTAGTAAAAAAAAAAACTTCTTGGAATATTTACAAGCTTATCTTCAAAAGGCATCCTTCTGGGCTCTCCCAAAGTTTCTGTGGGTTTCTAAACTTACTGTATACTTGGTAAGAGCAAAGTTAATAACAGCACTTAGGCAAGTAAGTTCTTGGTAGTTTCTGAATCATTTTAAAAGTTTTCTTTTGTCATCTCTAAATTTTGCCAAAAAATTACTCAGGACTAATGAAACTGAAAAGGATAGCTTCAAGAGGAAAAAGAGGCCTTCAGGCAATTTAATAGAAATGTTCTTGAAAAGGCATATGTCAATCTGTTAGAAGAAAACACACTTAAAATGTAGCAATGAAAGTACTTAAAAATACATACTAGAAAGTTTGAAAAACCCGATATATCTCACTTTAAATAAATCTTATATAAATGAAAATCTTAGCCAAACTATCTCTTGCCTCCCCACCTTTATAGAGCCTGAATAAATGAACTGAGCAACTTGTCCCTAACCTGAGTCCCTGTATTCCATGTGACAAGTCTCAGTTGCCCCTGGGTAAGGCCATTCTTCATGCCAGTGTTCTTGCCTGTTTTGACCCAGTGCCCAAATGATGCTTCCATCCCTGTATTCCAACTGACTGATGCCAGTACAAACCGTCCCCTAATCATTGTTGGAGTGAAGGGAGAGGAGTTTTAAGCAATGTTTTTGCTATCAGCCTGCAAATTCCTGGTTCTATTACTTGCTGACTGGTAGGCAGACTTTCCCTAAAGAGCCTCTCTCTTTTGTTTGAAGGGATAGAGGATGGGTGAGGGGAGTGGAAAATCCATAGCAGAAGGGCTGTGATGTCTTCTAGATATAAATCACAATCAATGAACAAGTTAACATCCCAGTAACTAAAGTCTCTACCACCAGTACTTCCCTGACTAAATCCAGAGGCACTCTAAAGGGTGGAGAGACTGAGCTGTGGTGGACTGTGGGAGCAAAACTTAATTAAGCAAGGTGAGTACTGGAAGAGTTACATGGATGCCAGAAACCTTCCTCCCTTTATAATACCAGGGCCTGCGATCTAGCTTCTGTTTGCCTTCCTCTCTTAATATATTAACATGTTTGAACTGCAAATGACAAGACAGGGCTCGATTCCTTTCTTGTGGATTCCTTAAGGTCCTGACAAATGATGGTATGGAGCTAGGTAACAGTGTGTGGCACTCTGACGTTTAAAAAACTCCTGTTTCCAAGAAAATGCCTTTTAATTCAATAGGCTACAGGTGATCTGATTTCAAGTGCATCAGGGAGCCCTGTTCAATAGATGAAAGAAAAGAAAAGAAAAGAAAAGAAAAGAAAAGAAAAGAA
>PITA01026043.1:0-23317 GCA_004023965.1 Spilogale gracilis
CTCTTTCTTTCTTTCTTTCTTTCTTTCTTTCTTTCTTTCTTTCCTTCCTTCCTTCCTTCCTTCCTTCCTTCCTTCCTTCCTTCTTTCTTTCTTTCTTTCTTTCTTTCCTTCTTTCTTTCAAGATTTTATTTATCTGACGGAGAGAAACACAGCTAGAGAGGGAACACAAGCAAGGGGAGTGAGGGAGGGAGAAGCAGGCTTCCCACAGAGCAGGGAGCCCGGTGCAAGACTCCATCCAGGGACTCCAGGATCATGACCTGAGCCGAAGGCAGACACTTAACAACTGAGCCACCCAGGGGTCCCATTCCTTTTATTTCTATCACAGTCATCACCACGCTTGCCTAAACTGTGGTAATCTTTCACCTGCACTATTGAGCTAGTTTTTAATTATCCCTACAATTTATGGTAGTATTTTTTAAAAAAAATTTTTTATGGTACTAGTTATACAATTAAAATCAGAATATAATAGTCATTGCTTTATAACTGTTTGGTGTCTGTTCATCGCCCGGTATGACCTCATCCTGTCTTTTCAACTTCATCCTCTGTTCCTTTTCTGCTCATTCTCATGGCTCTTGAGCCCCACAGTCTTCCTCTGGTTATCTTCTCCAACCCGGCACCTTAGTGCTTGTTCTTCTATCTACATAAATGTTCTTTGCACGACTTGACTTCCTTTCATCATCCAGCTCTCAGATGGAATCTTACCTTCTCCTAAAGGTCTTTCCTGCCAACTGTGTCTAAAGCACCCCAACCCCACTGCATTTCCACTTTTATTTTCTTCTTAGTGCCTACCAAGTACCAAGATCTGAAATTATCTTAGTCATTTTCACTTGATTATTTCCTGTTTCCCCAAAAAGAACATAAGCTTCATGAAGAGAGACCTTATATTAATCACCGCTGTTTCCTTGAGGCCAAGAATGTGTCTGATACATAAAAGGAGTTCAATAAATATTTGTTTATGGATGAAAGAATGTCTCTAACGTTGCTGGGTCTTGCCACGTGAGCCTCCTTCCCTACTGAGCTGAAAATCTTGCCTGGGCCAGGACTGCTGGTCTTCCATTTCTTAGCATCCCCAATTGTTTAGCGCTTAATGGCCTTAGCCTCCAGGCATAGACCCAAAACAAAGAGGTAGAAAGGAGTTTGCAAGGAACCTATCTTCTTTAATCTCCCGAGGAATGTCGCCCTTGCTCCCCAACTGCATTCCATTTTTAGCCTTGGAATGGGAGCCCTCCTTCAGCAAAGGCATGCATGAAAAGAGGCTATTTGGGGGCCAGGGTCAGGGTTCCAGGAATTCTTGATGCTTTCCCCAGATTCCCAGTGAGATTTTCAGGATTCCACGCTTTCCCAAGCAAGTGTATCCTCCAGTCCCAGAGAAAAAGGAGCTGCAAATCAGAGCATTTGGTTGGCTGCTTTTGGGCCTGGTGAGTAATTGATGTATTGATCTGAATTTCAGAATCTGATTTGTGGTTCTGCCTTTCTTTTTGCTTCCAGCTTGGCCACCTGCAACTGAAATTTGTCTTATTGCATCAGCCTGCTCTCATTAGCCTTAACATTCATTCGACAGATATGTATCGAGCGTCCACTATGTGCCACTGTTGTAAGCACTTGGAATGCATTAGGAAACATAAAAGACAAGTTCTCTGCCCTAGAGGAGCTTCCATCCTAGTGGTAAGGGTGGTGGTGGGATGACAATAAACATATTAAATTGTACAGCATATTGGCATGTGGTAAGTATGTAGTTTGGAGAAAAGTAAAAGTAAATAGGAGTAAAGAGAAGAGGAGGTATAGGCTGCAGTTTTAAACAGAGGAAACTCTTTATCTTGTGACATCTGAACAAAAGTGGAAGGAGGCGAATTGGATATTCAGTTATGTGAATACCTAGGAGCAGGGGATTTGAGGCAAAGGAAGCAGCTAATTCAAGGGTTTTAAGACAGGACCCTGCCTGGCATCTTAGGAATAGCTGTGTGGCGGAAGCAGAGTGAATGGGAGCAGCAGGAGACAAAGCCAGGGATGTGATGGGGGTCTGAACGAGTAGGGCCTTTAGCCATCCCAAGGACTTCGGTTTTCATTCTCAGTATCATAGGGAATCAAGGCAGGACTTTTACCGCAGCAGACTCATTTAAATTTTAAAAAGATTCCTCTGGCACTACGCTGAAAACGGACTACACCGACACCAGGGTGGAAGCTGAAGGACCTGTTAGCATTGCATAGGGAGACCTGTTATTTACTTTGCCTGTAATCCTGGCCGGGAATAATGGCAGTAGAAGGGAAAATGACTGTAGGGGAGGAAAGTTTTCCTAGGCTCTCCTGGGGTCCCTGGTTGGGTCTGAAAATCAAACTGAAAAAGATGAACAGGAGAAAAGCCTCCAGATTTATTTTATATGTCGTAAGAGCCTTCAAGGTAATGAAGACACTTCCCCGCCAAATGGTTAAACCTGAGTGATTTTATTTTTTTATTTAATTTTTTTTAAATAAAAATTTTAGGGGTACTTGGGTGGCTCAGTTGGTTGGGTGATTGCCTTCAGCTCAGGTCATGATCCCAGAGACCGGGGATCGAGTCCCACATCGGGCTCCCTGCTCGGCGGGAGGCCTGCTTCTCCCTCTCTCACTCCCCCTGCTTGTGTTCCCTCTCTGGCTGTGTTTCTCTCTGTCAAATAAATAAAATCTTTAAGAAAATAAAATAAAATAAAATAAAAATTTTATCTTTAAGTAATATCTACACCCAACATGGGACTCAGACTCATGACCCTGAAATCAAGAGTCACACACTCTTGCTTTTTTTTTTTAATTAAAAAAAAAAAAATTTCATCATCTTTATAAAAAAAAAAAAAGAAAGAAAAAAGAAATGGCTATATCTTTTGAGAGAAAGGAGTCCCAGTTTTTCTCCTGAACAAGTAGAGTTGCTGTCCCCTGAGAATGGGAGGACCAAGGGTGGAGCATGCTTGAGGTGGGTATCAGTCTTCTTTTTCTTTTTTCTTTTTTTCTCTTTTTTTTTAGATTTTATTTATTTGATGGAGAGAAACACAGCCAGAGAGGGAACACAGGCAGGGGAAGTGAGAGAGGGAGAAGCAGGCTTCCTGCCGAGCAGGGAGCCCGATGCGGGACTCGATCCCGGGTTTCCGGGATCATGACCTGAGCCGAAGGCAGTCGCTTAACCAACTGAGTCACCCAGGCGCCCCGGGTATCAGTCTTCTGTACGGGAACGTGAGCCGGGAGCTGGATACACGGGTTTGTGGTATATGTAAGTATTTAAGGCTGTAAAACTGTATGAGAGAGTGAGAGCAAAGATAGAAAAACTGATGAAAGGCGGAGACTGGGGCATGCCAACAGAGTGTGGACAATAGAAATATCATGTGAGCCACATTAATTTTAAGTTGTTTTATAGCCACATTTAAAAAAAGAAAAAGACAAACTGTGAAATTAATTTGAAACCACATTTTATTTAACCTAAGTCACCCAAAATGTTACCATTTCAACATGTGATCACTATAAAAATTATTATTTATTTTATTTTATTTTTATTTGACAGAGAGTGCAAGCAGGGGGAGTGGCAGGGAAAGGGAGAAGCAGGCTCCCGCTGAGCAGAGAGCTCGACCTAGTATAAAAATTATTAATTAAATATTTTATATTCTTTTTTTTCCTAATAAGTCTTTGAAACCATGTATGTGTTGGGACACCCGGGTGGCTCAGTTGGTTAAGCATCTGCCTTTCACTCAGGTCATGGTCCCAGGGGCCTGGGCTTGAGTCCTGCATTGGGCTCTGTGCTCAGCGGGGAGCCTGCCTCTCCCTCCGCCTGCTGCTCCCCCTGCTTGTGCTCTCTCTCTGACAAATAAATAATTAAAGTCTTTTTAAAAAATGAAACCTTATATGTGTTGAACACATAGCCATTTCAGTTCAAGCTCGCCACATTGCTAGTATTCTATAGACACCTGAGGCTAGCAGTTCAGATGTTGGACAACATAGATGGAGAGGTCTAGAAGAGACTAGCAAAGGTGATGGGGAAGGGGGAATATGTCAAGTAGAAAGGAAACAAGAGGGACGCCTGGGTGGCTCAGTCGGTTAAGCGACTGCCTTCGGCTCAGGTCATGATCCTGGAGACCCGGGATCGAGTCCCACATCGGGCTTCCTGCTCAGCGGGAAGCCTGCTTCTCCCTCTCTCCCCCTGCTTGTATTCCCTCTCTGGCTGTGTTTCTCTCTGTCAAATAAATAAAATCTTAAAAAAAAAAAAAAAAAAAAAAAAAAAAAAAAAAAAAAAAAAAAAGAAAGGAAACAAGACATCAGGGTGTCCTGAAAGCTATGTGGATGAAATGGCGATAATCTATAGAAATTTTCCTTGTTGCAGTTTTCTCAGTGAGGAAACAAGCCAGGCTTACTGCCAGGGTGAGGACCTAGAGGAGGTAGGTGGGTATGAGAGAGAGGCGAGACCTGGAGAAAGAACAGAGGAAGGAAATAAAGGATGGGCAGTGCGAAAACGCAGAGAATGACAATGATGAATTTAAAGTGATAACAAGTCAGTGAAATGGGTGTTTTTTGTTTTTGGGGGTTTTTTGTTTTGTTTCATTTAATTTATTTGAGAGAGAGCAAAAGAGCACACAAGCAGGGGGAGGGGCAGGCCGAGGGAGAGGGAGAAGCAGGCTTTCTGCCCGGGGAGCCCAGTGTAGGGCTTGATGATGGGCTCGATCCCACGACTCTGTAATCATGACCTGAGTGGAAGGTAGATATTTAACTGACCGAGCCACCCAGACCTCTCAGAAACTGGGTGTTTTTATCCAGAGGGGATAAAACCAGGATCTAACCAGGGTAATGGTCTTACATTCTCCTTCTTGATGTCACTGTATTTTGGTTAAAGTTGTTCGATTATAAATAACTGAAATCAGCTCACGTTAAATCAATCAAAAAAGGAAATTATTGGAAGAATTCTGGATAATTTTCAGACATCAAAAGTTGCCAAGAGAGTCAGGAAGCAGGCAGCAGGTGGAAACCAAGCTGTGGGCACTCCGCATGTCTGCCTCCTCCTCTCCATCTACTGGGCCTCCTCTCCCGCATCTCCATCCACCATCCTACACACGACAGCTAATCTGATAGAATAAGTCCGGGTTAAAGGAGATGCGAGTCAAGGAAATAATCATGAGCAAAAGCAACAGTTAATAATTCAAAATATCATCTTATAACATATGTTTGCAAAAACATACAGCATGAGGTGCTGATACCCAGGTAATGTTCCAGTGAAGTTTTATGGAATATTCAGTGTGAAAGTATAAGATAAAATCATGATGCCCATACAAGTATAAAGTGAACACATCCAAGATTTTATTTAACTCATTAATTAATGATGGGATAAGATGTTTCCACCAATTGAAAAGAGAATTCAAAGACCATACATATATGTAGTCATAAAATGAATCTACAAATAAATGCAAAACTAGTTGTTGTTTGGTGGGGGATGGGAGGTCAGAGAAATCAGTTGTCCCTTTACTGACTACACAGGATTCATTTGCACGTATATAAAATAGAATTATTTGCATTGCTACGCTCTCTACATCTTATAGTGTTGTAAAATAGCTTAAAGATAATGAAAAATGAAGCTCACATAGAACCAGGTCATTTAGATGGTGTGCTCTAGATAATGCAGAGATTTCCATTGAAGGCATCCAGTAATTTTTTTAATAAGATTTTTTAAATTTATTTGACAGAGAGAGACACAGCGAGAGAGGAAACGTAGCAAGGGGAATGAGAGAGGGAGAAACAGGCTTCCCACCAAGCAGGTAGCCAATGCAGGGCTGGATCCCAGGACCCCGGGATCATGTCCTGAGCCAAAGGTACATGCCCAATGACTGAGCCACCCAAGTGCTCCAGTAAACACATTTCTGGGTGCCTGGGTGGTTCAGTGGGTTAAAGCCTCTGCTTTCGGCTCAGGTCATAATCTCAGGGTCCTGGGATCAAGGCCTGCATCAGGCTCTCTGCTCAGCAGGGAGCCTGCTTCCTCCTCTCTCTCTGCCTGCCTCTCTGCCTACCTGTGATCTCTCTCTGTGTCAAATAAATAAATAAAATATTTTTTTAAAAATTTCTTTTCTTTTTTTTTAAAAGATTTTATCTACCCATTTGACAGAGAGAAACACAGCTAGAGAGATAACACAAGCAGGGGGAGTGAGAGAGGGAGAAGCAGGCTTCCCACCGAGCAGGGAGCCTGATGTGGGGCTGGATCCCGGGTCTCCGGGATCATGACCTGAGCGAAGGCAGTCACCCAACCAACTGAGCCACCGAGGCGCCCCGAGTAAACACATTTCTTTTTTTTTTTTTTTTTTAAAGATTTTATTTATTTGACAGAGAGCAACACAGGCAGAGAGGGAACACAAGCAGGGGGAGCGAGAGAGGGAGAAGCAGGCTTCCGATGCGGGGCTCGATCCCGGGTCTCCGGGACCACGACCCGAGCCGAAGGCAGTCGCCCAACCAACTGAGCCACCCAGGCGCCCCGAGTAAACACATTTCTTTATGATTCTCTCACTGTCCAATATTTTTATGTGCTCAGTATTTTGTGACTTTTCACTTTTTTCAAATGAGGTTTTATATTTAATTCTTTGAAGTTATATAGCGCTCAGAGTCAAAGTCACACACAGTAAAAACACCAGATATCTATATTCCTTGGGAAATGTGCATAAATGTTATTTCTTTTTTTTAAGATTGATTTATTTATTTGACAGAGAGAAGCACAGCTGGAGAGGGAACACAGGCAGGGTGAGTGAGGGAGGGAGAAGCAGGCTTCCTGAGGAGCAGAGACTGAGCCACCCAGGTGCCCCTATTTCTTTTTTTTTTTAAGATTTTATTTACTTGAGGGACGCCTGGGTGGCTCAGTTGGTTGGGGGCTGCCTTCGGCTCGGGTCATGATCCCGGACACCCGGGATCGAGTCCCACATCGGGCTCCCTGCTCCGCGGGAAGCCTGCTTCTCCCTCTCTCACTCCCCTTGCTTGTGTTCCCTCTCTGGCTGTGTTTCTCACTGTGAAATAAATAAAATCTTTAGAAAAAAAAAAAAGAACTGTAAGATAAGTTTGTGTTGACATCAGCCACTAAATTTGTAGTAATTTTAATGGTACTGATAGGAAACCAAGGCAATTAGAATAGGAAAATAAAAAAAAATAAAAAAATTTTTAAAAAAAGATTTTATTTACTTGAGAGAGAGATAGAGACAGAGATACAAAGAGAGCATGAGCAGAGAGAAGGCGGGATGGGGGCAGAGGGGAGCAGACTCCCCATCGAGAAGGGAGCCAGATATGTGGCTTGATCCCAAGGCCCTGAGGTAATGACCTGAGCTGAAGGCTGACACTTAACTGAGGAGCCACCCAGGTGCCCCTGTTTCTTTTTTTCCCCCAAAATATTTATTTATTTATTTGGGAGGGTACACATGGTGGGGAAGGGTAGAGGGGGAGAGAGAATCCCAAGCAGACTCCATGCTGAGTGTGGAGCCCAATGTGGGGCTTGATCTCAAGACCCATGAAATCACAACGTGAGCCAAAATCAAGAATTGGATGCTTAGGGGGCGCCTGGGTGGCTCGGTTGGTTAAGCGACTGCCTTCGACTCAGGTCATGATCCCAGAGACCCGGGATCGAGTCCCACATCGGGCTCCCTGCTCGGCGGGAAGCCTGCTTCTCCCTCTCTCACTCCCCCTGCTTTGTGTTCCCTCTCTGGCTGTGTTTCTCTCTGTCAAATAAATAAAATCTTAAAAAAAAAAAAAAAAGAATTGGATGCTTAACGACTGAGCCACCCACACACCCCTGCCTAAGTTTTATATTTTTGAGCCCCAAAGCTATCATCTCAACCATTTTTGGTTTTGTTTTTGTTTTTAAGTAGACTCCATATTGAGCATGGAGCTGATCTCATGACCCATGACCCTGAGATTCTTTTTTTTTTTTTTTTAAAGATTTTATTTATTTGACAGAGAGAAACACAGCCAGAGAGGGAACACAAGCAGGGGGAGTGAGAGAGGGAGAAGCAGGCTTCCCGCTGAGCAGGGAGCCCGATGTGGGACTCAATCCTGGGTCTCCGTGATCATGACCTGAGCCGAAAGCAGCCACTTAACCAACTGAGCCACTCAGGCGCCCCTGACCCTGAGATTCTTAACCAACTGAGCCATCCACATACCCCAACCATCTTGGTATTTCTAAACCATATTAGATCTCTGCCTCTTTTAAAAGAAAATGGGGAGAACTATTAATGATATGAACAAATGCTCCTGTAAAGGATCGGAACATGCCACCCCAAAATACACCATTTTGGCCTAAGAATGATTTTGAGTTGGAGGCAAATGAGAATCAACAGTTGTAGAAAAAAGCCTCCACAGAGCCTTCCCTATGTAACTGAAGGAAGAAACTTCTGGGAAATGAGGATTGCCATAAATCTCCTCTCTTGGGGGAGTTTTATGGCCAGGAAGAAGAGGGAAAGTCAACACTGACAGGGGTCTGCAAACAAACCTTACTGAAATAACACTTATCTCCTATTAGTTTACTTCTCTATATTCACCTTCCCTGTGTGCCACCCATAAAAGCTCAAACTTATCTTCCTTTATCTTGTCATTTCTCTACAATTATTGTTCTTTGTTAAGATACTATATAAGTTCCAGGGCACCTGGGTGGCTCCTTCGGTTAATTCTCTAACTCTTGGTTTTGGCTCAGGTCATGATCTCGGGGTTGTGAGACTGAGCCCCGCACTGGGCTCTGTGCTGGGCATGGGCCCGCTTAGGAGTCTCTCTCTCCCTCTGCCCCTCCTCCTACTCTTAAATAAAAAAAGATGCTCTATAAGCTCCAAGTTTTTACCATCCCTTTGAGTTACTCATCATTAGGTGCCCTCCCCTCTTGTGTATGCATTTTGTCTTTTTTCAGTCTAATTCCCAGGGCTCCAGCCAGGGAATTTTTTTTTTCCTTCCCTACACTCACAACATTAATATTCAACTTGAAAAAGCAGGATACAAATGAGTTTGTTCTGTTTGGTAGATTGTACCATTGTCCCCAAATCATTTGTGCCCTTTCCTGAAAAAAATTCTACATACCCCCTCCCATCGCCACATGATTTCAGGACTCATCCCATTGCTGGCAGGCTTAGCCACCTGACATGGTTTATGAGTTGAAAGACTCTTTACTACTTCCTAGCTGATGCTTTAAGAGCCATAGCTTTCCACTTCTTTCCCATCTGCCAGGAAAACAGAATCTTCTTAATAGAAGCTTTTGCTTCCACTTAAATCCCAGAATAAAGAAAGCATATAGAGCAGAATCTTAGCTGGCCTCCAGCTGAGCTGACATAGGCAAGAAATATACCTTTGGGGGCTCCTGGGGGGCTCAGTCATTAGGTGTCTGCCTTCAGCTCAGGTTGTGATTCCAGGGTCCTGGGATCAAGCCCTACAACAGTCTCCCTGCTCGGCGGGAGGCCTGCTTCTCCCTCTCCTTCTCTCCCTGCTTGTGTTCCCTCTCTTGCTGTCTCTCTCTGTCAAATAAATAAATAAAATCTTAAAAAGCAATAACAAAAACAAAAAAGAAGAAAAGAAAAGGAAGAAAGAAAGAAAAGAAAAAGAAATATACCTTTGGGATTATAAGCCTCTGGGATTTGAGGATATTATTTGTTATTGAACCATCACCTACCTATGTACTTCCTTTTTACAAAATTACACCTGTGCTCTATGTAAAACCTTCTGTTGAACTTTGCATCCCACATTTTCTACTTAAGGATTTACCATTCTTCTTGCTGAAACAGTTCTTTCGGTAAAAGTCTATGATTATTAAAATTTCTAAGTTCTTGCATACCTGAAGTTGTCTTTATTCTACCCTTACTCTGGAATAATAGTCTCACCGGGCATAGAGTTTTACACTTACCATTATTTTATTTCACCACTTTGAAGATTTTATTCCACTGTCTCTTAGCATCTGCTATTACATAAGAGAAAATCTGGTATCAATCTGATTCTTGTTTCTTGGTACGTAATCCATCTTCCCTCTTTGATAGCTTTTAATATTTCCCTTTCTTGTCTTCAAGTGTGGCTCTGAGTTTTAAAATCTATTTTCTCCCTCATTTTATGAATTCAGAGAAAGAGGAGGAGGTTTTAGCGTCTATTCCACCTGCTGTCTTGACCCAGAACTTGGCTTCTGTATTACTAGGAAAGGACTTGCTTTAATGACATGTACTTATCATTTTGAATTGTCCATTTTTGTACAGTGTTGCAAAAGCCTGATGCCTCTCAGACATCTGATGAAGCTTACAGAACTATTTGGATTTACCTCAAGTATTATTAATAAACTTCTGTGTTTTTGTAGTTCTGTGTCTTTTTTTAGGGTTTCTGCCTCCCTCTTCTTTTCTTTCAGGCCACCAGCTTCCACTTCATCCTAGTGCCCAGATACCCATCCACAGCAATCTTGTGCGTGTTGCTTGGCCTCTTCCCTGCTCCCCAGCCACCGCAGATTTATTCCTTCTGCTTTGTTGTGCAGAGCAATTGTGTTCTCTCTAGCTCCTGCCTCCAAACTCAGCTTGCAACTCCTCTTTGAAAACCCATAGGATTATTCATGTGCTCTAGTACACAGTGGGAGATATCTTCTGACTCTTTCTCTTTTTTTCCACCAGTTCAGCAAACAGAAAGAAATGACATAGAAATTTATTTCTGTATTGATATAAACCATACTACTATATTCATGAGAATTGTGTCTGACTCCTAATAATAAAGACCCAAATGAAAGGGCTTAATCTAATAAAAGGTTTTTTGTTTATTCCACATAAATAAACTTGATAGGTTAAGATTTATAGGCAGTTTGAGGCTAGCACTGTGTCTCTTTGGTTTTCAGGGACCCAAGCACTTCCTATTTTTCTGTTTGGCCTTCCTTAACATAAGGCTTTCAAACTCATTGCCCCTTTATGGCCACAAACTTGTTGCAAGATTGCCAACCATCACACCAACATTGCAGTCAAGACAAAGAAAAAGGCGAGAAGGGCAAAACAGTATTCTCCCCACCTGAGTCATCCCCTTCTTAGAAGTTCCCAGACACCCCACCTCTTCCACTGATATTTCATTGGCCATCCCTAGCTATAAGGTACATGGAATATATTGCCATTGTGCCATCACTTTTGGTTGCTCTACAGTGTGTATTAGCTTACTTCCTGCTTCTCAATTATATTCTAGTTAGATGGAATATGATTCAATATTTAAAATAAATATACATGTTTTGATTTTCATGGCCCTTGGCTATTTTCAAAGAGCAAATCAATAACTATAAAATGGATAAAACATTAAGTGTCAAAATCATCGACTATACCAACCTTGAAATACCTTCCAGGGACCATGGTAGAATTGGCAGAATTAACTCACACAATTGCTGGTTAAGTCCCATGTTTACTGGGTGGTTTCAGTGCTGGCTAGGTGCCAGTTACCTGTGGTGGGTACTGGCAACAATTAGCATGGTTCTGTCTTTGGGGAGTTCCTATTTCACTGACTCACAGGTGCCTGGAGGTGGGGGAAGCCACCAAATGGTTTTACACAAGGGAGAGATGTGATCACATCTGTATTCCTGAAAGATAGTTCAGTTTAGGTAGGATGAACAGGAAGAGAAAATCACTTGAGGCAGAGAATTTCACTCTGGGGGCCAAATATCCTTCTGCATTGCTGTGCATTTTTTTTTAATTATTGTTCTTAAGATTTTTATTTTCTTAAGGAATCTCTGTATCCAACATGGGGCTCAGACCCACAACCCTGGGATCAAGAGTTTCATGCTGTGCCAAGTGAGCCTGCCAGGTCTCCTTACATTTCTGTGGCTTTTTTGTCTGATAACCACACCTTACCTTCTCTGCCATGTGCCTCATGTATGCCCAAATCCCCCTCATCTTTAGATTTTTCTCACCTTAAACTTTCAATTCCATGCCTGCTCTCCTGGAAGTCCAGGGATAGTCTACGTGACTTTCTGGAGTAAGAGTCAACAGTCTTCATTCATTTATTCTTCACACATTTCCTGAGCTTGTACTATGCTCTGGGCTCTGGACTAGTGTTGCAAAGGCGCAACACACTCAATTGCTGCCCTCAGGAAAGGGACAAATTATTTGGGCTTCTCTTTATGCTTAAGGGCATTAAGAATCTAGAGTTAATTTTAGCTGGAAAAGGGGGAGAAAGAGCAGAGCAAGAATTAGAACAAAAATGAGCAGTGTAGATTTGAGAGCAGTGAAGTCAGATGGGCAAATTTGTCCTCAGGGCCTACTAGTAGTTTCCCCTAACCCCAGACTGCCCCCTCCCCTTCCTTTTCCTCTTCCTCCTCCGCTTCCTCCTCTTCCTGTCTCCTCACAGCCAAGCTTGGCTTCCATTCAAACTTTCCGGAAATCCCCTACCCAATTTCCAGCTTTTGAAACAATGACTCTCTGGAGACTATTCCCATTGTCCTTGGAGCTAGAACAATGAGAGAGTAGAGCCTCCTCCTTGGCTTCAGGCAACATCCCTGCCCCCAGCCTTCCCCACCACAGTAAAAGCTTCCTCAACTCTCCAATCACTGTTCCCATCTGTCTAGAGGCAGGAAGTTGGGGGAGGTAGGTGGAAAAAGCACTTTCTACTAACTGCTTCTGAAATCCAAAGAGAGCCCCAACCTCTAAGTACTACCTGGGGCCTGCCCTTCAGGCTAGAACTAGGAAGGAATCTCTTCACAGGACTGCAGTTGGACACCCGAATATGCTAGGGGTGGGCAGAACACTTCAGGGATAGATTCCTATATTTCCTCAATCTCTTTTGATGCCCTGGTTTCCCCCTGCCATTGGTGAGAGGACCAGAGGCCATTCTAAAGGGCGTGGTGGTCCATTTCTTTGTCACTGTGTGGCTCTGACCCTGGGAGACCCGGTCCCCTTCCTTGTCCAGTTCTGGCGAAAGGGCTGCTAGATGGGGGAGGGGGTGCGGCGGGCTTTTCTTGCACCGTCCTGGCGCCTGACTGGATCGGGTTACTGGAGGCAGTCTGGATTTGAATGTGCAAATAAACAGAAGTGGCTTTGATCCGCCAGGCTGAGAGGGAGGGAGAAGAAAACTGAGCGCCCTGGTCAGAGAAGTGCATGCTGGGCACTTGAAAGAGGGGTTGGGGGATGTGGAGCGTGAGTTGTCCTTATTCCTTTGACTGGACAGAAAACCTATTCAAATAAAAAAAAAAAAGATCTAGAAAGAAGTAGGAACACACTTCAGGCATCTCAGACTTCCTCTGTGGACCAAATATTCCATCAGCCCTTGCTTGCTCTTTGAGGAGGGGAGTGGTAGCTTGGACACCACCCTCCCTCGGGGCTGTCCCACCTTTGGGACCCATTGGGTGCTCTTGGGAGAGGGAGAGAAGGAATGGCACTGTGGTCCGGAGAGATTCAGGGTGGGACCGTGGTTGAGAGGGGGTAGGGCCTATTGTCTCCCTGGGCACCAATCCACAGCCACAGGCAGGCTTCGGGAGGGAGAGACAAAAGAGGGAATGGGAGAGCACAAAGGGAGTGAGGAATGAAATGGTAAGTAAAGGCAAACAAAAGTGAACCGGGGGAGACAAAAGCTGGGAACAATATTCCCCAGGCAATAGGCTGGGGAACAATAGGGACACTGACAGCCCCACAAAGACACCAGTGTCTCCAAGCAGACGTTATCTCAGGCAGTGGTTGGCAGCCCGGCTCTGGCTGTAGCTATTTTCAGTGCGGCTTTTGTGCCATGCTGAACAATATTCCTTGCATGGCTGCTGATAGAAAGATGAGAAGGTTTCTGTTTGATTCTCCTCTTCCTTCCCTCCCCCTCCCCCTTCTCCAACCCCCACCAGCTCCAGCCATTCTGAACTCAAGTCACTGGCCTGGTTAGGGGTGTGTGTGTGTGTGTGTGTGTGTGTGTGTGTATGTGATGGAAGGGGAGCAAGGGACCCAGCAGGAAGGGTCTCTATCAGGCCTTCCAGGGGCTCTCAGTCTTCCTAGGACCTCCATGGAAGAAAGCAAGAGGAGCTCAGGACTGGGCAAGTAGGGGCTAGAGAACTAGGTTGTATGAGAAGGATTGTTTAGGGAAGTGGATTCTGCCTTCACCAACAATCACAAGACTAGCCTAAGCTATTCACTGTAAAAAGATCTGCTCAGCAAGTGCTTTGCCTGTTGTGGGTGACTCTTCATTTAATAGCCAAGGCCATAAGGGATCCTACTCAGCCTTCTGCTCCCTTCCTCCAAGAGCCATTGCTTTCTTCCATCTCGGTATATAGTTTTAGCCGTTCCTTGACTAGCTCCCATCTCTCCCTGTACCCCAAACACCTCTGCTACTCCCAGTTAAACCTAAAGATCAGGGTAACTGGTCGTAGATTGAGAAAAGACAGTTTGGTAGCACAGGCCCTTTTATAGACCCAATGGCCATTCCCATTAGGTCACCCATGACCCCAGTGGTAGCCATTCCCCACCAAGTACCTCCACTGTTTCCCTTCCTAGAAGAATTCTGACCCTGGACTATTAGGTCAGAGCCATCCTTTCTCAGGGCCACCATGTGCGTGACGCTCTCTCACTCTTAGTTTTCTCAGGGTTGTAACCCACTACAGCTGCCCTCATGGTATAAAGAAGAACCAACCCTACACTTTTTCATCTAACTGATCTTTAGTTATCCATATTCTTCTATTCAGGCCATTTTTTTAGGTGGCTAAACTACCTCATTTCAGGTGTGTGGCTTCTATAAGAAAACTGAAGCCAAACTTCTTAGTAAGGCATTGATAGAAAAATTTCAGGGAGAGGAGCACTGGGAGGCTTAGTTAAGTGTCTGCCTTCTGCTCAGGTCATGATCTCAGGGTCCTGGGATCGAGTGGGATCAGGCTCCCTGCTCAAGTGGGGAGTCTGCTTCTCCCTCTCCCTCTGACATTCCCCCCCACTCAGATTCTGTCTCTCACAAAAAACATAAATAAAATCTTTAAAAAAAAAAAAAAACACTTTAGGGGCTCCTGGGTGGCTCAGTTGGTTGAGCGACTGCCTTCGGCTCAGGTCATGATCCTGGAGACCCGGGATCGAGTCCCACATCGGGCTCCCTGCTCGCGGCAGGAAGCCTGCTTCTCCCTCTCTCACTCCCCCTGCTTGTGTTCCCTCTCTGGCTGTGTTTCTCTCTGTCAAATAAATAAAATCTTTAAAAAAAAAAAAAAAAAACTTTAGGGAGCATGCCTTCTTAAGAAACTAGACACTCAGAGATTGACCCAGAAGTTTGAGTGATCACTTAACTTGTGGGACTTGTGGCTATTTAGCTAACTTTTTCAGTATGAATTAGCTCGTTAAAGGATGGAAACACATTTCATACCTCTGCTGGCTACCTCATGTCATCGTGGCACACAACTGATTTTCAGTGAACACTTGCTGAATTGGACCAAACTTAGAGACTCAGAAGGGACCTTAAAGCTCATCTAGTTAGTACCTCACTCTCCAAAGTGTTGTCCCTGGACCAGCAGTGTTAACATCTCTTGCAAGTTTGTTAGAAATACAAAACCTGGGGTGCCTGGGTGGCTCGGTCGTTAAGCACCTGCCTTCAGCTCAGGTCATGATCCCAGAGTCCCAGGATCGAGCCCCACATCAGGCTCCAGCCCCGCATCAGGCTCCAGCCCCGTATTGGGCTCCCTGCTCAGCGGGAAGCCTGCTTCTCCCTCTCTCACTGCCTCTACTTGTGTTCCCTCTTGAGCTCTGCTTCTCTCTGTCAAATAAATAAGATCTTGACCAAAAAAAAAAAAGAAAGAAAGAAAAAGAAATGCAAAATCTCAGGTTCTCTCCCAAAGTTACTGAATCAGAATCTACATTTTAACAAGCTCCTCAAGTAATTTATATACTCCTTGAGAAGCATGGATCTACTATAGCTTTTCTCTCTCTGCTTCCCCATACTCCTGCCCATTTCAGGACAGTATTGCCATTCATAGCCTGGATTCTGTGAGCTAGACCAGGCCGTTCAGTGAGCATCTCCCAGAAGAACTGTGTAGAGATGAACTTACCACCTGTGGTAACAGCCTATGCCATAGGCGGAATCAAATCAAATTGAATAGAATTACATTGACTTTCAAAGAGCTTAGGAGTGGCACCTTGCACTTAGCCTATGGTCATTCAAGGCATGTTGAGAGAAAGGTTTAAATCACCGGTTATTATAGCCCTGGATGATCCCTGTGATGGGTAATTTTATGGGTCAAGTTAACTGGGACAAGGATACCCAGACATTTGGTCAAACATTATTCTGGATGTGTCTGTAGGAGTATTTCTAAATGAGATTAACATTTGAATTGGTAGACTGAGTAAAGCAGCTTTCAGCCCATAATGTGGGTGAACTTTATCCAATCAACTGAAGACCTGATTAGAACAAAAAAGACTGGCTTTGAGGGAGTTGTGCCTGCCTGACTGATGAGCTGAGACAGTGGTGTTCTGTCTTGGGAGTCAAACTGAAACATCAGCTCTTCTTGGGTCTTGGGCCTACTAGCTTTTGGACTGCAATCTACATCATTGGCTCTCCCAGTTCTCAGGCCTTGGACTTGGATCGGTACTGTATCATCAGCTCTCCTGGCCTCCAGCTTGCTGACTGTGGCTCTTGGGACCTATAATCATGTGAGCCAACTCCTTATGATAAATCTCCTTGTATTTATGGTGCTATTTCTCTAGAGAACCCTGACTAACACAGATTTTGCTACCAAGAAGTGGGAGTGCTGCTCTACAAATACCCACACATGTGGAAGTGGGTTTAGAACTGGAAACTGGGCAAAGGGTAGCAGATTTTTGACATGCATAATGATAAGAGAGAAGGAGAAGTCTCTAGGCCTGCACAGGGTGGACTGAAGGGTTTTGGGAGGGCCTCAGAGCACAGGACATAGAATCTCATTGTTCTTCCAAAGTAGAGATGATAACATCTCCTCCTTTCTTGGTGGGGCTGCTGCCTACCCTACAACTCCAAGCCACCCTACAATACCCTACAATTCCCAGGCAGGGATGGGCACTCAAGGCTGTTATGGTTATACCAATTCAAAACTCTTTTCTTGGACTAAAAGATTTTGGTGCTGTTGTTCAGACAATGGTGCTATCCTCCCAATTGTAGGGGGGAATGTTATAAATGAATAGTGTCAAAATTTTACATTTACAATGAAATTTATTTTTCCTGGAGGTTAAAACAAAAACAAAAACAAAGTACCTTTGTTGGTGTTTACTTATAAAAAGCTTTGTTCATGTGGTTGTTTTAATCCTAATATGTTCAATTTCATCAGCTTCTATAAAGATCATCATGACTCCCAAGTATTCAACAAATCTACACAAATTTATAAACCAATGCAGGGTTTATTTGACTCTCTGTCCTTATCAAACCAGTCCATTCTCTCCAGTGAAATGAATAGCAGTGTAATTTCTGATCTGTGGGCAGTGTTTGAGGAGGGGAGAGTATCTGGGGCTGGTAACCTACTGGCCAGCCAAACTGGAAAATCAGCTTCTCACAAATTTCCTCCTGACTCCTCCCCAGCCCATTTATCTCAGATTATCCTCCACCTCCACTCCCCAGATTAGGGGAAGGCAGAGGAGAGAAAAAAAATGACAGTTTGGGATGGAATACCATTGAGCATATTTGTAATTAGTTCTGATTTCTCAGCAACAGAGGATAAGGATGGAGGTATTACTGTGTTTTTTCCAACACTCAGCAAGCAGCAGCAGTCACAGAAGCAGCCATGTTCTTGCTGTCCTAATTCATAAAGCACAGCCATTGGACAAGACTGGGACACCAAGAGCCTTACATGGTCTCCCACCATTTTGGCATCTTCTTGTGTGTCTCCTGACATGACCTAATCATCCTCCATCAGCTACCTCTGCCATATGGGAAGGTCCCCTGGCCAATACACTACATAACATACATAACAGGGAGTGGGCATCAAGGATGGGACCATTTTCCAGAGTCAAAGAATAATCTGTAAGATCCAGGCAGCTAGTGCTGGGCAATGGCTCAGAGTTTCTAAGGAACTTCAACCCAGTAAAAATAGGTTATTGCAGACATGACCTGTGATGAGGAGTTGGGGAGCCTACTCATAGAATGTGAACAAAGGGTCACAGAATATGCAACCCCAAAGTATGCCACTATATTGAGCTGAAGGCAATTGAGGAGAAGCAGACACAAGAAAAACTGTCTTACTTCCCCTTATTTACCTAAAAGCAGGACATAAATCTGTAAAGGTGTCCCCCTCCCTGCTCTACCAGGAAGAACAGAGGTCATTCACTGGAGACAACTCTAGACCCTTATCAGCCCAGAGATGGCACCAGAGAAATCTACTTAACAAACTTTACTGAAGTAACCCCTATCAGCCATTAGTTCTCTCATATATTTACCTTCCCACCAATTGCTGTCTTAGAGACGCAGAGTCCTTTTCCTTTATCTCACCACGTCCCTAAATGTTAAGATGCCATATAAGCCCGAGTCCTAACCACCTGTTTGAGTTACTAATCATTAGGTACATGTGTATGCACGATGCACCAGTCAATGTTACTAAACCTCTGTTTTTCTCTTGTTAATCTGTCATTTATCAGTCTAATTTACAGAGACCAGCCAGGGTGGGGGGTAAATAGTTTTTCCTCCTCATGTTAGGTAAATGCAAGAGCCTCTGGGCTGCTTAGCAAGATGAGGGGAGGGGAACCCCCTGAAAAAGAGCCTTCTGGGTTGTGGAAGTTGAAGAAGAGATTTCAGCTTTTGCTGATGAATATGTAAAGCACATGTAAAATGACTGTAAACCTGAGCTCTCATGTTAGAGTTAATAATGTGGGGTTTTGATTGTTTGTCTTGCCATAGACCTTAATTAGAATGAGGTGTAGCATTCTGCGCTATCTGCCCTGCTCCCTGCGCCCATACCTTCCCCCAACCTGAGGCATACTTGGAGGCAGGGGGATTGTAATCTCTCTTTTAAAGACTCATTTCCAGCTGGCATACAGAAAGTTTACAGAGGGGCACCTGGCTGGCTTAGTCAGAAGAGCACACGTTTGAACCCCAGGGTGTAGAGATTACTTAAATAAACTTAAAAGAAAGAAAGAAAGTTCACAGAGATCATCCTCTGAATGATGCCTCTGGAATGAGCAATGATGTGCCCCAACCCATTTTTGTTTCTTTTTTTTTTTTTTTTAAGATTTTATTTATTTATTTGACAGAGAGATCACAAGTAGGCAGAGAGGTAGGCAGAGAGAGAGGAGGGAACAGGCTCCCTGCTGAGCAGAGAGCCCGATGTGGGTCTTGATCTCAGGACCCTGAGATCATGACCTGAGCCGAAGGCAGAGGCTTAACTCACTGAGCCACCCAGGTGCCCCCCCATTTTTGTTTCTTAAGTCTATGGCCCTTCAGTGCCTAACCTTTGGTACCTAGGTCGTGCTCATCACCCATCCTGTCGCTCTGCCTGCTGTCCCCAGTCCCTCCCCCAAGTGCCTAACCTTTGGTACCTAGATCATGCTCATGACCCATCCTGTGGCTCTGCCTGCTATCTTTGGAGAGAAGTGTAATCTCAGCCCACCCTTCACTTTTCAGGAAGCATTAATTTAGGCTGTAATAGTGGACTTCATGTCTAATATCAAGGGCGACTTGACTTCTAGGTAAGACTTTTTTTAAAGAAAGATTTTATTTGTTCATTTGACAGAGAGAGATCACAAGTAGGCAGAGAGGCAGGCAGAGAAAGAGGGGGAAGCAGCCTCCCCACTGAGCAGAGAGCCCGATCTCTGGGCCTCGGTCCCACGACCCTGAGATCATAACTTGAGTTGAAGGCAGAGGCTTAACCCACTGAGCCACCCAGGCGCCCCCGAGGTAAGATGCTTTAAGTGCCCAGTCAAAATTGTCTTTTGTTTCTTCAAAATTCTGTTCAAAACTCAGGCACTCCAGGATTAAGCTCCTGATCAAACCAGCCAAGCTGTGCTCATTGAACGCGCCTCTTTCCTGGGATTCATACCTACTTAGCACATTCATCTCTGGTCTCAGGCTTTGGTTCCTCTTACTCATTCTTGGTCTGAGTTTTCTCCAAAAGTGACCTTACACCTTTCATTAGGTGTCAAGGCATAAGACAAAAAAGGCCTCACGTGGCCATACCTGGGGATCAAATCAACAAAGAGTTTTTCAATATCTGTTGTATGCAAGACACAGTTCTAGGGTGAGTAATGGAAGATGAGCAAAAAGATGCAATGACTTAGAGGCTACCCCTGCCCTCAAGTAGTTTATAGGTAGCTGGAGAGAGAGACATGGTCATATGCAGAGTGAACTGATAGGATTGTCATTTCAAGATGACAATAAGATAGAATTGAGGGCACCTGGGTGGCTCAGAGGGTTAAAGCCTCTGCCTTCAGTTCAGGTCATGATCTCAGGGTCCTGGAATCAGGTAAACAACTGGCTCTCTGCTCAGCGGGGAGCCTGCTTCCTCCTCTCTCTCTGCCTGCCTCTCTGCCTACTTGTGGTCTCTCTGTCAAATAAATAAATAAAATCTTAAAAAAAAAAAAGAATTGAGGAGGAAGTGTAAGAATGTTCAAAGAAGATAAAGTCAATACAGGTAATAAAAGAGTCAAGGAAAAATAAAGCTTGAAGTAAAGGTGGAATTGGTGGGGCAAAAAGGAAAAAGAATGACCTTAGAAAATGATATAAGGGGGGACTCCTGGGTGGCTCAGTTGGTTAAGCGACTGCCTTCGGCTCAGGTCATGATCCTGGAGACCCAGGATCAAGTCTCACATCAGGCTCCCTGCTTGGCGGGAAGCTTGCTTCTCCCTCTCTCACTCCCCCTGCTTGTGTTCCCTCTCTCAGCTGTGTTTCTCTCTGTCAAATAAATAAAACCTTTATTAAAAAAAAAAAAAAAAAGAAAGAAAATGATATAAGGGGCTCCTGGGTGGCTCAGTCATTAAGCATCTGCTTTCCCGGATCCCGAAGTCCTGGGATTGAGCCCCACATCGGGCTCCCTGCTTGGTGGGAGGCCTGCTTCTCCCTCTCTCACTCCCCCTGCCTGTGTTCCCTCTCTAGCTGTGTTTTTCTCTGTCAAATAAATAAAAAGATCTTTAAAAAACAAACAAACAAACAAACAAACAAAAAACAAAGAAAAAGAAAGGAAAGAAAATGATATAAACAAAGATATGGCCGGTTCTGCTGTGAGACTTGTTTTGAAAACACTAATTTCTTCCAATTCGATTCACATATTAGGTTGCAATTTGAACATAACGTGACTTTTGCATTTGCTTATGCTTGATTTTGCCCGGGAAAACATTAGGTGGAGAAAAATGCACCCAGCTGAACCATGCAGAGTAGGAAAACGCAAAGGTACCCAAGCACAGCCCTCAAATGTGTACCCACACCTGAGTTCATAGTGTTACAGTTTAGCCCCTGTGCCGCCCAAGTGAGCACAGTTCACAGTGTTGTCGACCATCCCTGTTTATCCCTGGCGTTACAGTATTCTCTCCAGGCTCAGATACCTCCCTGCCTCCACCACTTCACAGTAACTCAGAAGCTGTGTCCCTTCCAGCATCCACTTCCAAGAGCAAGATTCAAGTCTGTTTCGGGCTATAATGGTATTTATTGTAGTGTTTCTGTACTTCTCAACAATTTAATATGTATACACAATACTATGATTTTTATTAGGCTCTTGTCTTGTGTTGTTACTAACAAAGTGTTTGAGTATTGTGACCTCTAACCCTATTTTTCCCATAAGCCCCTGGTTTTCATTGCATGGCTTTGGCATCGTGTGGTTATTTTTTAGTAGCATATGTTGTGTTACAACAGAACTGACTGCACAGGTTTTGGTAATAAAAATAATACTTGGGAAACTGTGAACAAATGATTAGGATTATAACTGCATTGATTTTATTTTTTTTAAAGATTTTTATTTATTTTTGCGAGAGGGAGAAAGAAAGAGCAAGCGAGCACTTGCAGGTCTGGGGGAGGAGCGGAGGGAGAAGCAGACTCCCCACTGAGCATGGAGCCCAATACAGCTCCATCCCAGGACCCAGGATCGTGACCTGAGTTGAAGGCAGATGCTTAACCGACTGAGCCACCCAGGTGCCCATAATTGTATATATGTAGGAGAATTTCAGAAAGTTGATGTCAGATTCATTTTCTTTATGCATTCAGCTGACAAATATTTTTTGAGTGCCATCTATATGCCAGACTCTGTTTCTGGTGCTGGAGTTATGGCAATGAAGAAAAGGGACAAAAGTCCCTGCCTGCTGGGAGTTTACATCCTGGTTGAGGAGAGAGACAAACACAAGATAAATAAATAAAATATGTAGTATGTTAGATAGCAATCAATGCTAAGAAGAAAAAAATAAAACAGGAAAGTCGATATAATGTCTCAGGGGCTGGGTGTGGCTATGGTGTCAATATTATTTACTACGGTATAACAAATTATCTCCAACCTTAACAGCCAAAGACAATAAACATTTACTATCTCACATAGTTTCTGAGGGTAAAAAAGTCAAGAGTAGCTTAACTGGGGTGGTTCTGGCTCAGGATCTTTCATGAAATCACGGTCAAGACGTGGGCTATCAGCTGCCATTCTCAACCCACTTGGCTCTTGGCAAAAAGCCTCAGTTCCTTGCCTCTCTCCACAGGACTGCCTGTGACAGAGCAGCTTGCTGTACCTGGAAAGAATGATGAGAGAGAGAGAGAGAGAGAGAGAGAGAGAGAGAGAGAGAGAGAGAAAGAGAGATTGCATGCCTAAGGCGGAAGTTGCGGGCTTTATAACCTAACCTCAGAACTGGCATACCATCACTTCTGCTGCCACACAAGCCAACCCAGTACAATGTGGGAGAGGACAACAGGGAAGCACAAGAGTTTGAGGATGAAGGTATAATCATTAGGTACTATTTTGGAGGCTGACTATCATAGTGGCCAAGAAAGTCCTCATTAAGAACTTGACTTTTGAGGTGCCTGAGTTAAGTTAAGTTAAGTCAGTTAAGCATCTGCCTTCGGCTCAGGTCATGATCCCAGGGCCCTGGTATCAAATCCTGTGTTGGGCTCCCTTCTCCCCCTCTCCCTCTACTGCTCTCTCTCTATCAAATAAATAAGTGAAAGAAAGAAAGAAAGAAAGAAAGAAAGAAAGAAAGAAAGAAAGAAAGAAAAGAAAGAAAGGAAAGAAAGAAAGAAAGAAAGAAAGAAAGAAAGAAAGAAAGAAAGAAAGAAAGAAAGAAAGAAAGAGGGGTGCCTAGGTGGCTCAGTTGGTTAAGCGACTGCCTTCGGCTCAGGTCATGATCCCGGAGACCCGGGATCGAGTTCCACATCGGGCTTCCTGCTCGGCGGGAAGCCTGCTTCTCCCTCTCTCACTCCCCCTGCTTGTGTTCCCTCTCTAGCTGTGTTTCTCTCTGTCAAATAAATAAAATATTTAAAAAAAAAAAAGAAA
>PITA01026044.1:0-23329 GCA_004023965.1 Spilogale gracilis
AAAAAAAAAAAAAAAAAAGAAGTTAAGCTTCCAAATTTGCTGATATGAAGTTTGTTTATGTATGTATGTATATATGTATTTTTTAAACATTTTATTTATTTATTTAATTGACAGAGAAAAGAGGGGGACACAAGCAGGGGGAGTGGCAGAGGAGAAGCAGGCTTCCTGCTGAGCAGGGAGCCAGATGCCAGGCTCCATCACAGGACCCTGGGATCACAACCTGAGCCAAAGGCAGATGTTTAATGGCTGAGCCACCCAAGTGCCCCTGATATGAAGTTTAATACAGATATCAACAGTTAGTGAGCAGAATCTAATAACTTGAAAAAATAATGGATGACTTTATAACTATATGTATATGGATATATTTATAGTTACATATGTACATAGAGAGAGTTATCAATACATATACATACGTATGTAGACAGAGTTACTGATACTTTCAAAAAATATTGAAAAACATTTTAATCATTAAATGCCTGTATGGTTGGTCAAAACAAAAATTTTCACAAATAATTTTTAATTTTTTGCATAGATTATGTTGTTTACTTTGATTAATTGATGCTTTCTCACTTCAAAAAAGGTAAGGAATAGAAAAGCTGTCACCACAGTATTTATCTCAGTAAACTTAAGGACTTAAATTCAGATGCTAGATGTATCATTTGTTTCAGTACCTAGATCATTGTTAAAGGTTGACAATTTTTAGATATTTTACTGAACTTGTTGGAATTCTAAAGTAAAGCTTTCAAATATTTTGCTTTTATTTAATTAAGCCCATTTTTGGTTTTGAAAATAAAACATAATATAAAGCTAAATGTTCCATCTCTTTTTAATTATTAAGTTAATGTAGATACTGCATTTAGTGTTTTCAAATTCCAGCAAATTACCTAACATTTAGAGGAAAAATGAATTAACAGTGAAATTATTTTTTTATTTTTAGGGAGAGCAAAATAAAAATTTTTGTAAAGTTCTGATGAATGGTGTATTTATTACTAATGACAAGTTTTCCTAGATATTACCATAAAGTAGTGAACTGTTGCTTTACTTTTTTTCCATCATTGAAAACAAAATAAAACATAATATAGTGCTTTTACTTCAGAGGTTTTTAGTATACTTGTTCATATATTGTAAAAGTTTTCTATGGCTATAGCAGGCCTTCCATTCATTTTTATTATTTGATTCACTTTATCTAAATATCAGTAATCTTTATGAAAATATTTTATAAAAATAAGAAATGGAAATCCATATATTATATTGAAAATATAGGTGTTGATTCATTTTTAAGATCTTAATATAGACTTAAATACATAGTAGGTATAATTTTCCAATTATGTCACTATTGAAGATCATGGATAAAACCATATTTCTCTATAATTTCCTTATCTGGTGTCTAGTTAGGCCACCATTTTCTCTCTCTTTTTTAAGATTTATTTATTTGAGGGGCGCCTGGGTGGCTCAGTTGGTTAAGCGACTGCTTTCGGCTCAGGTCATGATCCTGGAGACCCGGGATCGAGTCCCACGTGGGCCTCCCTGCTTGGCGGGAAGCCTGCTTCTCCCTCTCTCACTCCCCCTGCTTGTGTTCCCTCTCTGGCTGTGTTTCTCTCTGTCAAATAAATAAAATCTTAAAAAAAAAGAAAAAAAAAAGATTTATTTATTTGAAAGAGAGAGAGAGAGCATGAGTGGAAGAGGTAGAGGAAGAAGGAGAGAGAATCTCAAGCAGACTTTGATGAGCCCGGAGCCCTACATGGGTCTCAGAAACCAAGAGTTGAACCTGCAACTAACTGCTCCACCAAAGCATCCCTCATCATTCACTTTCGAAAATGAAAACAAAAAACAAACCCTGAATCATACAGATAGTAGTTTATTATCTTTTATATTCCTTCTCACTGATGACTCATTTTGAATTTGGAAATATAAGAAATAAACTACTAATTTCCTCTGAGCTATGATGGTATGCTTTATTAGATTTATATTTTAATTATTTACCCTACTAGAGAACACTGTAGAACATAGGCAATATGGGGCGCCTGGGTGGCTCAGCTGGTTAAGCGACTGCCTTCCGCTCGGGTCATGATCCTGGAAACCTGGGATCGAGCCCCGCTTGGGGCTCCCTGCTCGGCGGGAAGCCTGCTTCTACCTCTCTCACTCCCCTTGCTTATGTTCCCTCTCTCGCTGTGTTTCTCTCTGTCAAATAAATAAATAACATCTTAAAAAAAAAAAGAACATAGTTAATATGTTTTGACAATTTTGCTCTTGGAAGAAAAACAGTAACAAAATACCTCTTCACAACACCCCTTAGCTATTAAATCTTGGCTATAGAACTAGGTCAGAGAATTAAAAGTCATAGGTTAGTACAATTTTACCAGTTCACTTTGACTTTGTTTTCACTTACACATTTTTTATGAGATTTATGGATATAATCTAACAAGAATTCAGAAGTCAGGAGATTATTATGGTGTATAAAAGTGCTGAATTTCCAGTATAAATAATTCTGCCACAGAGAATTCTAGATCCTAGAGCCCTTCTTTCTTCTCTAGCTATACTCTTTTCCTGAGTGATCATATAGTCTCTTAAATTTATTAACTTTAAGCTCATTATGCACTCAGGTACATACACACAAAAATATACATTTTTTCAACCTTAGAATCTGGAATATTACATATCATTCTCTACCAGACCTCTTTATTTGAGTATTGTAGTGGATATCTGTTTTTATTTTCTCCCTGTGAGAATTCCTTCCCCCTGACTTCTAATAAAAGTATTCTATTCTATTCTATTCTATTCTATTCTATTCTATTCTATTCTATTCTATTCTATTCTATTCTATTCTATTCTATACTTTTGGAAACCCCCTAAGTAAACAGAATAAAACTCACATTTGCTGCCACAAAGAAAAGAAAGTGATTTTAGCAAGGTTAGGATGGTTAGTCAGTTTCTTCTTCTCTGTGTGTTGTTGTCAATATCAATACAGTCATAGGTTTTTGTTTTTGTTTTTTGTTCTTTAAGTCAATCAGATGGATCTTATCAGTTATACCAGTATTACACCAAGTGGTGGTTACAAACAGTGGTTATGTTAGGCTAAAATAATTACAAAATGAGCCAGTAATATTCTCTCAGCATTTTCAACAAAATTAACCCTTGCCTGGATTTGAAATACTGCCATGCATTATGGTATGTATCAAGGGCAATCTTCAGTTTATTGTAGAGTCCAGATCTCTAGTGGATGTATCCATATGCTTTTATTTCATACTGTGAAGCTGTAAGTGCCAGTGTTCTCACTGTGTTTCATCTTTAAGTGATGCTTATCTTTTCCCCATCAGCAATATCCTGGTAAGTTAAATAGGTTTATAAGCCCAACTTACTGCACTATTGGATGTACCTATTTGTGTTTAGTAGTGGAACTTTGAAAGTTAGAGAGCACCTGTACAAATTACACTTTTCATTTAGAAATTCCCATAGGGGACATTTGGGTGGCTCAATCATTAAGCATTTGCTTTCAGCTCAGGTCATGATCCTGGGGTCCTGGGATTGAGCCCAGTACCAGACTCCCTGTTTGTACTTGCTTTCTCTCTGTCAGATAAATAAATAAAATAAAAAAGAAAGAAAGAAGAAAGAAAGAAAGAAAGAAAGAAAGAGAAAAGAAAAGAAAAGAAAAGAAAAGAAAAGAAAAGAAAAGAAAAGAAAAGAGAAGAAAAGAAAAGAGAAAAGAACTTCCCAGAAACTTCATGAGGGGGACTGTAATTCTCCCACGAGCTTATTCCTTGTGGTTTCATTAGACCTATACCATTGTCGTTGCGCTGCCTTAGTTCCCTCCCAGAGATAGCATACTTATCAGCCCCTCTCAGGTCAGGACACATTCTCTGTTCCATCTTTCTCCTTTAGATGCTGTTTAACTATTTATTGTCTGTTTATTTTAAACCTTGTTTTAAACGAAAGTATCTTCCAGGATCATTATGTCTCTTTCTCCTGAAAGACTTTCCTAAGTATCCATTATCAGCCAGTAAGTCTTTTTTCTCAGAATGTCTCCATTCATTAAAGGCAAATGTGGTTTTTATGGGACATCTAGATCAGAGCCAATTTTATCCAAATCATTATTAGAGCATTTTGACCAATGTTGGTTTATTCAACAAATATGCAGCTGTCAAAGAGTGCTTTTTGAGTATATTTGAATATAAATTTTGAACTACAAAAGTGCCATTTAAAATTAGAACTTCCCTTAGAGGGACTGTGTACTAACTTGCCTACATTGTTTAGGAAGTACAGATTGATGGCTCCTTCTGGTTTATCTGGTTACACAGCTGGCTTGTGTTACATGATCAGTTGGATATAAGAAACTCCTCAGTAAATTTCTGCCAGGGTGCCTGCTCGCCTGAAACTGAGATAGGTCTCACTGATCTAGGTGGTTCAAAATCCAAAAACAAAGACCATCCAGTGTGGCTGAGAAAGGACTCTGCTTAGAAGTGCTTGGCAGTTTGCTGGTCTGTGTGATTGCCTATTCTCTTTCCTCTGCTGTGCTATATACATCTTTTACAGGTATTAAAGGCTTGCATATATAACATGTGTCCTTCCAATTATTGTGCACTAAGTAAACGATGGAAAATTCTTAGAAGTAAGTAGTCTTAGGCATAGCTCAAACCAAGAATTTAAATGTTTCTCTTGATTTTTCACATTTTGAGGCAATCTCAGAATTTTTTTTTCAATCTCCTCATCCTAATTCTATCCACAGAAGATTAGGATGATACTGAGTTCCCAGGATAGTGATATATGGTAGTAGACATTCACATATATACTTGAGCTTGAAAATGCCAAAAATCTTCCCATAGGTACCCTCAGTAATCACTGTGACCTTATCTGGATCATCTTTTCTCTCAAATAGATATGATAATATAATAATATGCATTATTATATTCACTGTCCCAATTGGTCTTGAGAGACTATACCAAAGTAAAAGAAAATCTTTATTCCAGAAATAAGGGGGAAGATATGCTTGGCAGAAAAAATAGAAAATAAAAACATTTCTGCTACAACTTTCAGAAGAAAATGTCAGTTAGAGAATGAGATACAAGGATTTAGAACTATCAGTGCCAAATATATAGGTCAATCATGCCTTACATAAACTGATGTTGATTTCCATTTGCTAAGGGTTCTTTCCCTTTATTATTTTTTTAAGTTTTTATTTAATTCAGTTAGTTAACATACAGTGTTACATTAGCTTCAGGTATAAAGTATAGTGTTTAAGACATCAATATAATAGCCGGTGCTCATCACAACAAATACAATTCTTTATCCCCCTCACCTATTTAACCCACCATCCACCTCCCTCCCCTCTGGTAACCATCAGTTTGTTCTCTATAGTTAAGTATCTGTTTCTTCTTCTCCTCCTCCTTCTTCTCCTTCTTCTTCTTCTTCTTCTTCTTCTTCTTCTTCTTCTTCTTCTTCTTCTTCTTCTCTCTTTCTCTGTTCCTTTGCTTGTTTTGTTTCTTAAATTCCACTTTTATCCTCACCTTGAATTCATAAAAGCATGGTCTATAGGAGTTATGATATATGATGTTATGACAAGTATGGCACAAAATAGCTATCTGGGGATGTCTCACAACAGATCATCACCTAATTAATAATCACATAGTGGCCAGTAATTTTTTTGATGAACTAAGTCTTGCATGTATTTAGGAGGTAATGGTTTTTGTGTATTACCTCACAAAATGATTTTTCTATAATATGTTAAATGAGGACCAAAGAAGAAAACAACACTGTGATCATTCCAAGTGTTCATGGGGAAGGTAACATTATTGTCATTGAGATACATCACATAAATAACTCCAGGTTAAGAGGCTGTGGAATTTATTTGCCTTGGTTTATAATAACTGCAAAGAATGAGTTTGAAGAGAAACAATGAAATGTGTTAAAAATTGGCAATGTTAGATTAATTTTTGTGGGTATATTCATAAGATGGAAAAAAGTGAATAATTTATTAAAAAATGTTACATGGATGATATACAGAAAAAGAAAAAATAGAATTTCATTTCTCTTTACTAAATTAGTAGTGAAATCATTGTGTTTAGAGGGGGAGTAGACTACAAACACTATGTCATGGCAGGTTTAAAATTGTGATCGATTCAAGCAAATCATGATTATTATGTAAAATATATCTGGCCAATGGAAATTAAAATTATTAATGACTCCAGAGAAATCCAAATTATTTGTTTTTACATATTATATGTTCATTTCTATGTATATATGTATGAATATGTACATGTATATAGATATATACCAATAGCATACAGATTTATTAAAAGCACAGACAGGATTTTCTTAAGTGCTTCTTACAGCTACTAGGATCCATATTGGACACTCTCTTCAAATGGAGATTTCTACAGGTTGAGACCATTAGCCTTCAAAATTTGTAAATACACCATATCAACACATGAAGTACAGAGTGTGGTTGAATTTTCTCTTATTTGTGTTACTCACTTATTGGCTCCATTTCCATCAGCAATCACTTCTCTTCTTTCTGCTTCTCAGTACTTTTCTAGATCTTCTAGTCTAGCGTAGAACCATAGGTTAGTAGGAAGGATCCATAAAACCAACAGCAGTTGATCTGGCCAATCCAGGAAGTGATTATATAGAAAACAAATGTAGGTAGTTTGATATGGATTTGTGTCACTCGTAACTAAAAGTCCTCCCAGATAGAAATTTTTCACTAAGCTTATTAAGTATATCATGTCAAAACCAAAATCTGGGTTGTCGCTACAAAATTTCTCATTCTCCCTCATCTCTGTAAATGGTATTATCCCCTAGTTAGTTCATCAAACCAAAATCCTATGAATCCTTTTTGATTCTTTTTTTTTTCATGAACTACACCAAATACATTAGTAAATCTCCTCAGTTTAGTATACAAATACAACTAAAGTTCATGAACTTATCTTGTCTTCTATTGCCTACTATAATCTAAGCCATTTTTGTTTCCAGAAGTTCAATGTCAATTAGATCATATTATTATAATGCTTTTAATTTTTGATGTCTTAGTTATTCTAAGAATAAAATCTTAACTCTTTAATGGGTTTCACAGACTCTGTTTAATCTGACTTCTACCTACTATTAAGTCAGGTACATTAAGGAGAGTCTTTTGTGATTTCCTAAAGGTGGACTGATTAAGAACATTAACCACATTCAGAAAATCTCTTCATCTTTGCCAGGTAGCATAACCTAATCATGGGAATGATATACCATTATATTCTCCCTCAAATGGAGAGGATTATATAGAACATGTACATCAAAGGTCAAGAATCATGAAGTCATCCTGGAATTCTGCCTATGACAATTATTATATCTATATTATGGTCCTGAATATGGTCCTGAATAAGGTTTACTTTTTTCTCTTTTCTCCATATATGCCTCCTTTGTATTTACTTTAATCTTAGACTTCTTTTGGACAAGGCTGGATGTGGGTGAAATTTCATTAGCAACCAATGTCAGATTTAAAACAAAAAAGTGCCTAAAGTTTATTAAGTGTGTTGGGGGGAAATGCAAAGATTGTAAATAAAACAGCAAATTCTACTAAAATATTTCAATGCTCCTTAAGGTTATAATGTCTACTACCCTCAACTTTGGTCTCAAGTGTTATTGAAGAATGTTGTCTGGACTAACAAGTACAACATATTCAAGATTATTCTTATATCAGACTGGTTAAAGATAGGGAGAGATACAAGTTCCAATCTTCCTATTCTCTACTTCTATTTCTGGATCAACCCATTTCTACTTCTGAATATTCCCCCTTCAGGAATATTGTGTCATACATGAAAGACAATGATAATGACCTTGGATTTCAGCTCTTCCGGATCCCTCAGCTCCTTTTTAACATGTGTGTGGAGGATAGGAGACTTGGAGAGGAATGCTCAGAGCAGCTAGGGGAACTTGCATCTTCTGCACAGAATGAATGTAATTCTAACTGGGACTTTTTTAAAAAGCTACCCTGTCTCCTCCTGTGTCAGATCATGGCCAGTTTTCTATGAGTATATATCACCACATGTTACATCAGAAGCTGGAATTTATTCTATATGTATATATAATAATGTTTATATATTTATATTATATATAGTATTAAATTATTGTATTGTATATTATAAACATATATAAAATATAGAAATAAATTATATATGTATATTGCATATATTGTATTGTATCATGGTATATACCATAGGTATTGTTTGTGTGTATATATATATATATATATATATATACACAATATAAACAATTAAATACTAGATCTTCCATCTTTTTCTTTATTATACCTTCTACTCCTTCGTACCCATTGGTTAATTCTTATGACTTCAATCATTCACTTTTTTTTGTTTCATCTTTCTTATCCTAGTGTTTCCTTTAACTTATTGCCTTTTATTACCAACATCCTATCTGATGAGTATCCTTTTTCTCTCTGGTTTAGACTTTTAGTGAAGAAGATGTACATTAGAAAATGTCTCTCTTGAGGCAAAGATACACTTTGAGAAAAAGGCAGGTTCTTTTCAAGCTTTCTTATGAGGCTCACCCACATTTCTATTGGTCCAAGTCAAAGATAGACCTCACGCATATATCATAAAAATTCATGATCCAAATCTTATCATTGGAATCAGCATTTATCAAATATACACTTTGTGCCTAGCACCAAATTTTAAGCCTAAAATATTTGAAAAACAAAATAAAAGGAATAAGAGATTTTTCTCTTTTCAGGAAATTTGTTATTTTATTTGAGAGAAATTAGGAAAGCTAGTCTTATATCAAAACAATTTGAGATTCATTTAGGTGTTTACCTAGGTGATTACCATGGAGATTATAGGTCACAAAAATATTTATAAAAAGATAAAATAGCTGCGTGTCACAAAATGGAAATATCACAACCAGAATCAACTAAATAAATAGTTCAGTGCAACTAAAACAATGGGAAAGAAAAGCATCAAACAAAACATGTAGAGACATTGCTTACTTGAAGCATGGGAATAGGCTGAAAATAAACATTTGAGGATTTTTCAGAAATTTGATTTTATAAAAGCTGTTTGATTTATTCTAAATCTTTACAGCATTTCCCTTGATTCAATTTATTTTCAAAAAGAATCCAGATACTAAAGAATAAAGGAAGACAAAGAAATAAAAAATTCTTGTCTGTGCCAAAGAGGCAGGTGGACATTTTGTAAGTACCTGGGGGATCTATTAATATCAAAAAAGACACCAGATGTAACATGGTATTCCTCCTGAGAGTGCTGCAAGAAAAGACTGTCCAAAACCTTTAATAAAAATATGGAGGTAACACACACACAACACAAACATACTATCACTATCTATAACACACACACACACACACACACACACACACACACATCTTTATCACTACCTATACACACACACATATACACACACACATACACACACACACAGAGTTATCATTATCTACATAATGCACACACATAGACACACTACACTAATCCTACACTAGACACCACACATCACACACTTGCCCCTACATCCCAAAGAGGTCAAATAACTATGTTTAAAATATACATTTCCTCCTAGTTTTTAGTGGAAACCTGTAACTGAAGTATCTGAATCAATAGAAAGAGGACACTTTAAAATAAATGGCACAGGTAAATATTCAATCAGAAGAAGTCTTATTAAAGAGATAAATATTATATATACCATGCTGTCATGGTTGAAGGATTTAACAAGCTGTTAGGTCAGAAGGGAATTTACAAGCTATAACTCTGACATAGAAAGTTATTTCTTCACTGTGTCTTAAAGGCCAGAAGAATTTGTAGAAGTCCCAGGGAGTTGCTTAAATACTAAAGGAGGTTCAGGTCAAGAATTCCTAGGTACCAGGCAAAGGGCAACTCTTTTAGTCTAACAGTGGTTTCCTAGTTATGGCAGCCTTACCAGGAGACTGGCTATTCTCACAGGCCACTTAGGGTAACTGACTGCAACCGCAGATCTGATGTCAACAAATAGGATCTAAATCCCCGCCTTTCACAAGCTAATCTAAGCATAAGAATCATCTTAAATATTTTGAGCATGTTAACGCCTAAGAGTATCTGAGTCATTTGATCTGGGTTGATCCTAGCAATCTTTATTTATAATAAGTCCCCAAGGTAATTCTTTTTTTTTTTTAAAGATTTAATTTATTTGACAGAGAGAAACACAGCCAGAGAGGGAACACAAGCAGGGGGAGTGAGAGAGGGAGAAGCAGGCCTCCCACAGAGCAGGGAGCCCAATGTGGGACTCGATCCCGGGTCTCCGGGATCATGACCTGAGCTGAAGGCAGTCACTTAATCAACTGAGCCACCCAGGCGCCCCCCAAGGTAATTCTTAAAACTGGGCAAGTGTGATCACATGTGAAATAGTTGTTATCATGTGTTTAGCAACAGGAGTATGAAAATAGTACCTTTACCTAAAATCCCAGCCCTGGTTCCTTCCTCCTTGCTCATTTCTGCTTTAGTCCATACTTCACTCATTTTTTTTACTTCTTTCTATCTTGATCTGACTTAATCTGATAGATTATCAACAGCCTCTCAGATTCACAAAGTTGTTATCAATCCACCCTTAAGAAAATTGACTAATGTTTGATAATTGCCTTATGAATCCAATGAACTCCCACCAGACTGTCACAAAGATGTAAGGAAAAAGTAATGCTGTCAAGAGTACTGGAGATTGGAAGATGTAGGACATTTATCATTATTTTTATCTGTCCAGCCTCTGAATCCCCATCCCATATTTCAGAAATCCCTCACTTTTTCAGATACAGCCTCACTTCCAACAGAGATGCAGAGAGCTACTTTCAAGCCTATTTATAACAAAGGCCCAGACACATGAATAAGGACTCTGTGGTCAGGTCCACCACTGCAGTACAGATGGTAGTGGGCACAGAGGTGACAGTTACATCCAGCTTCCAGAAGTATCAGGGACTGTGGTCCTGGAAACAGCATCCATGTTGTATGTGTGATGGTTTTCATTTCCCAGCCTCTAAGGGAGCTCTTGCTAGGTACTAATGGAAACAAATATACTACAGGATATTTGGAGCAAAGGAGCAAAGATATAGATTAGCACTTTCCTCTCAACTTAATTTCTCTTTTTCTCCTAGAACTCATACTGTTGTGAGATTTGTCTTTTGCCTTTTGATAATTCCCTAAATTGGCATTGATATTCCCAATGTCAGGCCTCAAACCACAGAATGCAGCAAATCATAAAGGTAAATAGTGCTCAGTTTAAAATGAAAACTTCAATGATTTCTCTTCCAATCCATAAGCATGGAATGTTTTTCCATCTCTTTTGTCTTCTTCAATTTCTTTCATAAGTGTCCTGTAGTTTTTAGAATATGGATCCTTTACCTCTTTGGTTAGGTTTATTCCTAGGTATCTTATGGTTTGGGGAACTATTATTAAAAAATTGATTCCTCAATTTCTCTTTCTTCAGTTACATTGTTAGTGCATAGAAATACAACTGATTTCTGTGCATTGATTTTGTATCCTGTCACATTGCTTTTGGGTTTTCCACATAAAGCATCATATCATCTGCAAAGAGAGAGAGTTTGACTTTTTCTTTGCCAATTTGAATGCCTTTTGTTTCTTTTTGTTGTCTGATTGTTGAGGCTACAACTTCTAGTACTATGTTGAACAATAATGGTGAGAGTGGGCATCCTTGCTGTGTTCCTGACCTTAAGGAAAAGCTGTCAGCTTTTTTCCCACTGAGAATGATAGTCACTGTAAAATGCCTATATGTCTATGCTTCCCAGAGCAATTTACACTTTCAGTGCAATCCCTATCAAAATACCACTGACATTTTTTACAGAGTGGAGACTATCAATCCTAAAAATTGTATGGAACCAGAAAAGACTCAAAATTACCAGGGAAATGTTGGAAAAAAAAAACACAACAAAGTTTGGGATATCACAATGCCTGACTTTAATTTAAACTACATTACAAACCCATAGTCATTAAGGCAGTATGGTATTGGCACAAAAACCGACACATAGATTAATGGAACAGAATAGAGACCCCAGAATTGGACTCTTAACTTTATGATCAACTAATAAACTTGACAAAGCAGGAAAGAACATCCAATGGAAAAAAGACTATATCTTCAATAAATGGTGCTGGGAAAACTGGACAACCACATGCCGAAAAATGAAAGTACAGATCATTCCCTTATACCATACATAAAGATAAACTCAAAATGGATGAAAGACCTCAACTTGAGACAGGAATCCATCAAAATCCTGGAGGATAACATAGGCAGTAACCTCTTTGACATCAGCCACAGCAACTTCTTTCAAGACACATCTCCAAAGGCAAGGAAAACAAAAGCAAAAATGAACTTTTGGGACTTCATCAAGATAAAAAGCTTCTACATAGGAGAGGAAACAGTCAACAAAACAAAGAGACAACCCATGAAATGGGAGAAGATATTTACAAATGACACTACAGATAAAGGGCTGGTATTCAAGACCTATAAAGAACTTCTCAAACTCAACACCCAAAAAACAAAAAATTCAAGTCAGAAAATGGGCAGAAGACATGAACAGAGATTTCTCCAAAGAAGATATACAAAGAGCTAACAGTCACATGAAAAAATGTTCAACATCACTAACCATTAGGGAAATACAAATCAAAACCACAAGGAGATACCACCTTATACCTGTTAGAATGGCAAAAATCAACAAGACAGGAAACAACAAGTGCTGGAGAGGATGTGGAGAAAGGGAAACACTTTTACACTGTTGGCAGGAATGAAACCTGGTGTAGCCACTCTAGAAAACAGTATGGAGGTTCCTTAAGAGATTAAAAATTAGCTTCCCTATGACCCAGTGGTTGCACTACCAGGTATTTACCACAAAGATACAGTTATAGTGAAAAAGAAAGGGCTGCACTCCAATGTTCGTAGCAGCAATGTCCACAATAGCCAAACTGAGGAAGAAGCCTAGATACCCTTCAATATATGAGTGGATAAAGAAGATATGCTTCATATATACAATGGAATATTACTCAGCCATCATAAAAGTTGAATACTCACTATTTGCATCAACAGTGGAACTGGAGGAGATTATGCTAAATGACATAAGTCAAGCAGAGAAAGAGAATTATATAGTTTCACTCATCTGTGGAGTATAAGGATTACAGTGGAGGACCACGGTGGGTTGAGGGACTGAATGGGAAGAAATCAGAGAGGGAGACAAACCATGAGAGACTCTGGACTCCAGGAAATAAACTGAGGGTTACATAAGGGAGGGGTGTGAGGGGCATGGAGTAACCACGTGATTGGTATTAAGGAGGGCATGTATTGTGATGAGCACCGGATATTGTGAGTACACTGAGTATTGTGATACACAACTAATGAATCATTGAATGCTACATCAAAAACAGGATGTACTATATGCTGGCTAACTGAACATAATTTTAAAAAGTAAAATAAATAAATTCAAAAAATAAAAAAATGAAAATTTCATATTTTCAAATAAAAAACTGATAAGACAATAGGCAATGACAGAGGATTAACCACTGATGTTTTTACTGCCAATGACATTTTTACATTTTTCTAAGTGTTATTTACGCATGTTTATCATTTTTATTATCTACAGTATTCAGGTTCATTTAAACATTGTCAAGATCATTGTTTATGCATTTTTCTTTTTAAAATCAGATCATGGTAAGTTAGTTTCCGGGTGCTTTAAAAAGTATAGGGTTATTTTTTAATTCTCATTTCCAAATGTTTTCAATTTAAATTAAAAAGACATCCAACTTGACAAAACCTAAAATTGTATTTAGAAGAAATATTAGAAAATAAAAAATTTTAAAAAGAGGAAATATTCAGTAACAACAAATTGGTTATGCTGATCTTAGTCCCTAAAGTTACAAATGCAGTAGTTATAGAAAGAAGCTTTTGACATTCACTATTTGGCTTGAAGGATTAAAAACAAAAAGCAAGCATCTTGGCGTATTCATAGATTTGTATATTATGCCCACCCAGCAAATAACTCTATATGTTGAGGCAGTGGTCCAGGCCTTAAAAATTAGGTCTCCTGGCCCACAGTAAGTTTATGTAGGTTTGATAGATGACCAAACTTACACTTTGAGTGAGTGAGTATGCTGTTGACTACAAACAAAACTTATTCATTTGAAGTGTCACACAATATTCTAGGTGATGGTGGTGGTTGATACTAGTATTACTTTGGATACTAATTGTTAGTTGTTGTGTGTTTTTTTTTTAAGTAAACTACTTGTTGGACAAGGGTATATGGACAAATGCACACAGAGAATATGAGATGAAATTGCATTCTAATGTACGAAGACTATGGAATATAAAATGATATATACAGGGACCTTCCCTAACTAAGTAGAGCTCTGTTAACTTGAAAGAGTTAAAAGAAGTTTAGGTGACTGAGAAAAAGTACTGCATTCACAAAATAATTTACATATATTTTCCTCAATGGTTGCTTTATAAAAATTCTTTAAATTGTTGCATTTTAATTATTATCCATAATATTTTGATTATTATCAATAAAGGCAAAGAAACACCTTTGGATAAAAAATATTGTTTTGTTTACAACTCAGATTTTTTCTACTTGATTTACAGTATTATCTTTAGTTATTACTGTGGTAGACTTACTTCATTGTCTTACTGTCCTGGTAGTAACAGATGATTGTCCTATTTAGCAATGCTTTCTCTTCCTTTTTAAAATATTCTTTCTTCTTTACCTCATTATTGTAGTATTAAAAGATCAGATTCTGAGCAGCAAATGAAGATTGAACCCAATTTATACTTAGTCAATGGCTTGGTAACACTTGGGCATTGTGTTTTCCTGGGTGATAGAGATAATTTAGATTATTTAAATCTAAGTGATTAATGAGTCAGTCAAGTTGTGTAATATTTTCTTTTGTTTCCTAGTCCATGTACAAGGGACGCTCTTGAATGTTCCTATCTCAGGGGGCTGAGGGAAATTCTTGGTCATTGGCCATGAGAAAAGGAATTACACATTTATGAACCTGTATAATTTATAAACTGACATTAGGGAAGTATGATGCATCAAACCTGAGGTATATATATTTTAATGAGAAAAAGTGAATTTGTATGATAATCTTCAGTTTGTATAACTTGGACCTGTCCAGGAGAAAGTTTGCATGCTTGTTGCTTTGTTATATCTTCATTAAAGAATACAGAAAACTTCTCAGTGACATGAGGAAGGAAATGTTGGGTGTTACCAATGTCAAATAATCATGGGCACAGAATAGAAGCCACAGAAGAAGACAAATGGTGACCAAGTCTTATTTGTGGAGTTCAGCACAGCAGACATCCCTGCTGGGACAAAGGACAGGAGTATTATCCTACACTTAGAACTTTGGAGTCATTTGACTAGAGAAAATTAAACTATTACAAATTAATTTGTATTTAATTAAACTTGAATAACAAAATAAAGAGATTCCACTGAAAATTCCTTTCAATTATTGTCTGTCTTCTGAAGTTTTAAAACTTTCATCCACTGCTTTTGGTTAAGTTAGTGTCTGGCTAGGAAAATAGTAATCTATCTTGAGCTTTGGCCCCAAATATACCTACATTTGCTTTTTGTTTCTGAATACCTGGGATTTCCTGAAAGTAGAAAATATTAAGATGGGTGGAAAGATATGTTAATTTTTTGGAAGAAAGAAAGGAAGGTGCTTTATGACAGAATATTGAATAATTTGATCCTATGATATAACTGGAGAGGTCTCCATTATTGTGTTCTTTTAACATACCTTATTGACCCTATTCTGTCTCTTATTTCTTTCTCACTAGATACAAAATTTCTTCCTGCAGGTTGTGGTTCCAAAAATTTCTGTGCCATAGTATATAAATATAAATGTTAGATATTTTTGTGAGTCTCCTGTCAAATTGTATATGTTAATATTAACATATTGTCTCTCTTTAAATTATATATATGTATGTATACATACATATACATTTTTGTTTATATAAATTGTCCTAGGAAGAGTGTCAATATTTTTTTTTAAAGATTTTATTTATTTGACAGAGAGAAACACCACCAGAGAGGGAACACAAGCAGGGCGGGTGAGAGAGGGAGAAGCAGGTTTCCCGCCCAGCAGGGAGCCCGATGTGGGACTTGATCCCGGGTATCCGGGATCATGACCTGACCGAAGGCAGTCGCTTAACCAACTGAGCCACCCAGGCACCCTGAATGTCAATATTTTTCATCAGATTTTAAATGTGTTCAGAAACAAAAATGAAATTTAAGATCTATAGGAATTGTGAAGAATCAACATGTCATCTAGCCGTGTAACTTAGAAGTGATACCTGCAGTTGAAAGTTAAGCTAGAAGAACAGTATAAAATGGACATACTTGGAAACATGTAATTTTGAAGGTATAGAAAATTTCCTAGGCTGGAATATAACATAATGAGACTTTTTCAGATGTAGGAAAATAATATGTCTTTTGAAAGGTACTTGGTCAAATAGACAAGTATTAGCATGTACATCCATCTACTGCCCAAGAGCAAGCCCAAGATCTTGGACTGAAGAATTCCACCATGTAGAAATGGATGTGAACACAAGCTATAGACTGGACTTTGTAATTAAACAAATTATTCATTTTGAAAAAAAAATTCTTTGTTGCTAAAAAATGTCACCAATGGTCAATCTTTTTGTAATCATCAGTTTTCTAAACATACACAACCTGAGGAGCATTCCTACCAAGAATTCACAAAGGTTAAGTCTCATGTTTAGCCAACCAAAGATAGTCAGTCAGTCTACACAAAGACCTGGCATTTGGGGAGTTCATTTCAACCTGCACAACTCTCCTGGAGAATAAGCTCTTTAAATTAGTTTCACATAATTTAGCCAGAATCACTTGCTTATGCAAATTATTCACTTAAACATCCAAGAATTTGGATTGATGCTTATTTTTTAAGCAACAATCACATAACAGGTGTTGGGGATACAAAAATAAAATGTATATGGTCCATGGACATGGTACTTAGAATTTTTCTTTATCCATTTCTTACTGTCCAAGTTAAAGAAAAAAAGTATGATTATTGTTAAATGATGTGCTCTTGTTATTTTTAATCTAAAAGGAACAAAGAAATAATTACATCCATTTTGTTTATATTGAATAATTTCTATCCAAATACAAATTTATCAAAGAAACTAAAATAATACTTTTAATTACTAATTTTTATGGGCTTTCTAAAATATGAGTCATCTAACACTGTTCAGAATAAACAACTGGCAAAGCACAAAAACCCTAAAATGTAGTTTTAGAATATATGCTATGAAATCCTTCTTTCATACAAATAGTTCTTAAACAACTGGACTGAAAAGTGAAAAAGTATGAGCAATACTTGGTCAAAGTGAATTCAGTTAACAACAAAACAAAAAAGTAATTATATATTTCAGTTGTTTAAAACAGCGTAAGCACTATTTAGTTAGACAATTTTTACACTTCTAAAATTATTCTTTATAACCTTTGAATCTAAAGTTCAAAGAGAAAAATGGCTATTGAAAGAGTAAATAATAAAATTAACATCTTTCCCTTGATTATTCTACTTCTCGGTTATTAAGATCATTATTATTTTAAATAGCTTTTATAATTTACTCAGTTGAACTTCTAGATATATAAGATAACAACATTACATATCAGAATCCACTGAAGAATTATTCTGCGTTAATATAAACATTTACAGAAAAACTTATGATTTACCCTGATCTTTATATAACATACCACTTTATCAGTGTAAGACTCACCACCATCAACTTAGATTCTATTCTACCCTTTCTACCGGAATTCTTGAGCAAATAATTTTAAATATTTGTATCTTGTGATATTTAAAGTTTATTTTACATTTTATTTGCCATTTTTATTTTAATAGTGACTCAACATTAATTATGTGGAATATTTCAAATGTACCATTTGGATATCCCTAAACATTTCCACTGAGTTCATTCTGGAGAAGATATGTTTATATTATTGTACAAATACCCAGTTAGCCTAGTTCAAGTCATTGAAAGTCACTATTTTGAAAATATAATTCCCTGAACATTCTGTCTTTGTGTTCTCACTAAATTCTTTAAAATTCTCTATTTCTTTCTAAAGGATTATTGACAAAAAGAAATTATCAGGCAAGGGTTTGTGAGTATTATGTATTCATTGTTCTTTATGCACAGCTCCTTGATTACCAGATAAATATTGGTTCCTGTCTTCTTTGAGCACCTTTCATCCTCTGCAGTATAATTTTATGTTAAGGTTTAGAGACACCACAATTTAATAGCATAAATCTACTCATTATATCATTTAAGCTTTGACTTTCTATTGTAGCCTGTGGGAAAGAAGGCCTTTCCTTATTCTGCAGTCTAAATTTAAAATCTAGAAATATGACCAGATGTTCTCATTAAGGATTAAATGAATACCATATATGTATATTATTCCTTTTTTACACATAATATGCCATGCAATTTTATTTTTAATTAAATATGGATTTTGTTACTTATCTCATTCTCCAGATAGCTACACTAACTGTAATAATATTCTTAGTATTCTCCCATGCCACTGAATTCTTAGTATTCTCCGATGTTGTGAAAACTTGACGAGAAATGTATGACATTTATGATCTCTTCATGCAATGTGAGAGCTCCTAAAATAAAACATCCTTTACAAAATGAAAACCTTTAAGTATTAGTAGCATGATAAAAATTTGTAAGATTTATAAAATGTATATATTATGATTGAGACAAAGGAGACTAGTTGTCCATCTTCTCACGGGTATTCTTAAAATATGTTCTAGGATGAACATAATGACATAAAACTTGCTCAGGCTTCAGTGTAAGGTCCAGAATGAAGTAAACCCAGGTTCACTGAGACACCTCTAGTCACTTACTATTTTTCATAAACTTACTACGGAGCATCAGTCATGTGCCTGGCATTGTGTTAAGGTGTGGGTTATAAAATTAGAGGACATGTGTATTGCCCTTTAGTTTATACACAGGCAAAACAAATAAGCAAAGGATATTATTATTATTAAAGTAGATGCATGTACAAAATACTAACAAAGTTTCACAGAGGACTACTAACTGAGCTGGTATTGAAAAAAATACTTGTCTTTTGCCACGTGGATGAGCCAATAGGGAGGAAAACATATTTACCAGGAGAAAAGAGACAATCTGGCATCCAGTTAATGTTTAGAAGCAGGAACTTTGGGATCACATTTTCTAGGTTCAAATACAACTTCACAACTTACCAAAAACTTGGTAAAAGTTATGTAAATTATCTTGCCTCAGTTTCTTCATTTGTTAAATACATGAAACTACAGCATAGAGTTATTAGGAGGGATACCATGAATCAATATATGCAAAGTGCTTTGGATAGTTCCTTTTTAAGTGTGTGCTAGATAAAGTTGGAAACCTTTCAAATGGTGCCTGGCTGGCTCAATCAGTAGAACATGCAATCCTTGATCTTGGGATTGTAAGTTCAAGCCCCATGTGTAGAAATTCCTTAAAAATAAATTATCTTTAAAAAAGAAGGAAAACTTCAAGTGTTCTGAAACATAAAACTTAATAAATTAACTGATGAGACAGAGCAGTCAGATAGTTACTTTAAATACCTTTAGAAAGATATATAGAAAAGATATTTTGAGCAGAGGAGTAATGTAGTAGATTAAAGATGGTTCAAATTCTTTGCCACTTCTCCCTTTTGAGAAGTGAAGTCCACTTATTCTACTCCTTTTACAACTAGGTCAGTCTTAGTAAGAACATTGATGAAAACAATAAGGCAGAAATGATGTGTCAGTTGCTGGTGCCATGAAGAGACTACCAGAATCCATTTCAAATTCCTTGAAACACATTCTCTGGGAGTACTGAGCCTCCCTGTCTGAAGTCTGACTATGCAAGGAAGTCTCTCATAGACATTCTTCTTATCTGAGCTGGGCCCCGTCTTTCAATTGTCCCTATCTAGGTACCAGATGTATGAGTGAAGCTGCCTTCCATCCCACAGACCAGAACATCTGTCCCTGAACACCTCACAGTGAATTCCATCAATGTTAGATGTAAAAAAAGGATCATTTGTCTCATCACTGCCTGAAATTCTGGACCAATAAAATTGAGATATTTTTAAAATGGCTGTTTTAGGTCACTGAGTTTTGGATTAGTTTGTTATTCATCAATAAATAATCTAACAGGAACAAGTGAGAAGGTCAGATTTTTATATTATAGAGATCTCTTGGCCTTTGTGATAGTAGGGAGAGTAAGATAACTGAGATTGAGTCCACAAACTGTAGAATGGCAAGGAGATTTTCAGAAGAATCCAAAACAGAGATTGCAAGGGCTAAACTAGATCAATGTTATAGATATGAAGAGAAAGGGGCATCACTAAACTAAAAATTAAAGTTTTTCTTTTCTGCATTTTTTCCTTTTGTCTTTAGGCTTTTCTCATATTGAATATATACAATTTAAGAAAAGTGATTTGAGTGGCTGAAATGGAATTCAAGACGGTAAGCTAGAAAGTCAAAGTTCATTTCTCGTGCTCTAAGACAATTCTTAAAGAGAAATGTTATTTTGGTATTTGTTGATTTGTTTTTTATATATATTTATATTTCTATATATTTGGTTTTTAGAGAGATATGGACATAGATGGTATAGATGCAGATATAGATATAAAAATTAGAGGTATAGATGTGGATGTAAATATGGACATGCCAAGGATCCTGGAAGATTCAGACTATAACATTTACATCACAAAAGAAGGATGCAAAATGATTTAAGGTCTTATTGTGGCAATGTAATATGGGAGAAAAATGATGCCTTTTGAGTATTCCTGGGTGAGCCGAACAATATGACTATTACTAGAATTAAACTTGAAAGTAGGAAGTAGTATGTTTCATCTTTATTTTCCCCAAATTCTTTTGGCCAAGACCAATAATTAGAATTCATTTAATGTTTTAACCTAGTATAAAGACACACACTCAAATTGAAACAATCATTTCAAAAAACACTTCAATAGATTGATGTCCCCAGCCACAACTTTCAGGTTAAAAAGTACTTCTGTCAGAAAAAAAAAAAAAATCAAATATATTTAAGAGCTCCAAAAAGAAACAGCATTTTCATGAATATAGCCCAGGGAAAGTGAAAGCCTTTTGAAGAATGTCTGCATAGAGGTTAGCATCAGTGCCATTGAATATTTGTTTATAAAAGATGTACCAAAGCAACAAGAGAACTTCCCAGCTTGTAGTGGAAGCAATGCCACAGCTTCCTAGAGCCTCCTCTGAAAGGGATATAAACATATTACAGAATGAGTAAAGAGGCATAACTGTCTGGGCCCTGGATAAGCAGCATACAGGCTGCCGATGTGACTATGAGCAAACATCGAGTCAGGACCCAGTCACTCATGAGTGCTGGGAAAGATGTTCAGAGACCAGCTACATCTCAGCAGAGGGCAGATAGGAGAGGAACAGTGACAGACCCTTTTTCCATAATGCTAGACTTATTTAAAAAAAAAGTCCTTACTCCCTGTTCTGGAACTTTATATTAGTATGTGAGTGTGGAGATATTATGTATAAATCTTTCTTTCCCATCTGGATTTGGGATAATTTATGAGATAGACACAGGAGTCCTACTCAGAGATAAAAATATCATGTTTTTCATGGATAAAGCAATAGGAAAATATTATTTTAGGTCTGTTGTACACATGTACTTTGCTTATCAATTAGTCTTATCCATCCAATTGCAGTCAGTATTATTAAACTTATGGGAGACTTTTAAGGCGGTCCTATGTGGAGAAAGAGAGGCTCTGTGCTTCCTGAAGGCAGATTGTGTGTGTGTGTGTGTGTGCATTTGTGTGTGTGTGTGTGTGTGCGTGACAGAGAGAGAAGAGAGAGATAAAGAGAGAGGGAGGGAGAAAACACACAAGTATGAACAGATAATGCATAATTCTTTTACAGTACACATCAAGCAAGTAAGTCATTCCTCCTCTTACAGATGGACATTGAAAGAGACATAAGCTGTTTTTCTATACATGAAAATACAGGGGTGTGGAAATAGTGTTCTACCCTAATAGTCATAGTTAATATTTACTGTACTTTTAAATACTCCACTATGATTCTGTATTTCCTTGTGTATTTTACTCATAGGCAAGTGGCTGTAAAGAGTAGTTTCTCATCAATTTGTTCACTTCGACTTATTCTACCTCTGCAACCTGATGTACTCCACAGAATGGCTCTCGCTAAAGTCACCAATAACCTCCTCATTGCAAAATATAATGGGCAATATTATACTTTTTTGTTCTTTTATTTTCCTTTTCTTCATTTTTGAGTACTCTGTAGAATATATCATTATTAATTCTTCTTGAACGTTTCATCCCTGGTTTTCATGATGTCAGCATTTTTGCCCCCTTTCCATGTTCTGGAATACCAATATTCTTTATGGAGTTTACTCTTTGCCTGCTTCTGGTATGTTGGAAGAATCCTGTAATTCATTGTCAGACTTAATGTAGAGCTATTACCTATATGCTGCTGATGATTCTCAGGTCTGTATATCTAAGTCAGATCTCTTGCATGATCTTTAATCCAAATGCACGAAAACTATGTAATGTCACTTTTGAATTCACAGAGGCATTTCAGATACAAAACATCAGCAATAACCCCATTATTATACTTTGAAACCTGCTTCCCCTGCCCCTGGTATACACCTATCTTAGAGAATGGAAACCCCATCCAAGCATTTGCCCAAGCAACATTTATGAAAGAGAGCACAAAGTTCTGATTTCCCTTCCCAAACATCCCTTGTATGTCTTGTTGATGTCTGGCTTCTCAATATTCACATAAGGCATTGCTAACAATGTGCCACCATCACCCTAAAGCCCTTCTAGAAAATTCTTCAAAGAAAAATAAAAATTGAATATTGGTAAGTGAGTGAAAGTGTGTTGTTGCTTTCTAGACAATCTCTACTCAAAAAACATCATCTGGAGGAAGTAACTTGAAAGGGAATTTGCCTTAAACTAAATGTTAGAGTCTACGTTAATGTGTATGTACATGGAAACATGGAACAAAGAGTGATGAGAACCTCAGTGATGCAACTGATAGTGATGCAACCTATGTTTGAAATAAACAAACAAAAACATAAGGGGGTCAAGATGGCGGAAGGCCAGGTGACCGCATTTCGGGGAGTTCCCTGAAGAGAGCTGAATTCCAGCAAAAAAACCACTACAAGACCACCATGAACACCCATGAAACCAGCCTGAAATGTGATATTTCCCACTTCTGGACCGCCACGAGAGACAAAGAACATCGGCAAAAAGGTAGAAACAAATTGGAGGGTCTGG
>PITA01026045.1:0-23317 GCA_004023965.1 Spilogale gracilis
TAAATGTAGTCTCTGATGAATGGCAAAATTTATTCTCAGAGCTATCATATTAGGTATTAGGTATCAGCTATCACATTAGGTATTACTACCCTCACACTTCAAACCACATATCTAGTGAATCATCCAATCTGGCATTTCTCTGTTTCTGTTGCTTTGATCATTTACTACTTTCAAACCAACAGTCCCTGCTTTACTAATAATGACTGCTACTATGATTGGCATCACCTCACCTGGGTTATTGAGGTCTTGCCCTCCATTACCTCATGCATTTTCCTTATGGTAGCCACAAATTTTGCTAAAACATAAATCTAATAATACTTAACATCCAACAACTAAAATTTAAATGTATTAACTTAGGATACAAGGTTCTGTGTAACCTGTTCCCTCTTATTATTATTTTTTTTAATCTTCAGTCTCCCCTTACACTGGTGTTCTCACTTGTGAGAGGAGACCATGGTGACCATTACACGAGTTTCTTGCAGGTACTTAGATCACTTCCTGGTACACAGTGAGCACCCACTAAATGGCAGCTGTTAGGATTCACCCCCCAGAAGATCTATAATTATGCCATGTTGAATCCAGATAGGCCATAGTCCCTCCTACCTCTGTAATCTGACATGTGTTAATGTGCAATATTTTTCCATCTTTAAATTACTGTTAACAATAATTATTGTGCTCATTTCCTAACAGAAGTATTTTTGTTTTCTTGGCATTCTTGGTTGTTAGTATGTAAGCTCAGGTAGTTAAGATATGTGCTTTCCTTCTTAATTACTGTTTATCTAACACGAAGCATAAGAACACATATAAAATAGGTGCCCAATAACTGTTGATTAGATTACTTTACCTATGGCATATAACTGAAAGTTGTATAATGAATTCTTTAAGCATTCATTAAATGAAAATAATGAATGTAACTTGGTTAGTGGCAAAATAATAGCACTCTGGACTTATGGTTTCTCATTATCATTCAATCATTCATTCATTAGCACATTATATGCCAGATATTTTCTATGTTTTCATAATCTGCTTAGGAAGACCAACACATTAAAGTATAACTGTAGCACAGTTTAATAAGTATAATAAAGTAAGTATAAGGTACCTTAAGGAGATAGGAGATAAAAGAGTCATGTCTACCTGATGGAGTCAAAAAGGTGTAAAAGAGAAAGTAACATTTGAACCAGGTCTTAAAGGACAGCTAACAACCAGTTTAGCAGGTGAAGCATGAAAGCACATAGAGTGAGAGGCAGAGAAAAATGCACATGTCCATGCACATTTCATACTATAAGGTAGATGGTACTGGGGGAGAAGAAGCAGTAAAAGATTAAAATGAAAGCCAACAAAGACAAATTCATTGATTGTCTCTCTTTAGGGGACACTATCATTTCTCTCCTCCCAACCTGTAGGTCGTGCCCAAAACTGCAAGTGCTACCTTCTTAGACGTGTTGGACAGTATATCTTTTTAGCTAAACCTTGCTTAATCCTTCATCTGACTGGAGAGAAGAGAAGAATATGAAATCCACAGGCCTTTATTCTTCTTTGAAGCAGGGTTAATATGTTGAGTGACCCACACTACTTCTTTCTCAACCTACTCAGAAAACTGAGTGACTATGTTCTGCTTTCTGATCTTGAAGTTATAGCTGGAAGCCCAAAGGTTGGGAATAGAGTTTCTCTGCTCAATAACTGAATATTGGGGAGGTAAGAGTGGGGTTGGGTGGGGAGAAATACATAAAAAGGTCATTTTGATCAGAAATCTAAGCCATTTCCTTCAATACAGATTTTTTGGGGGAGGGGAGGTGAGCCAACTTTTATTTGGTATGTGAATTTTATGTCTGTTTCTCAGTTGGTTCAAAATCCCCAGGGAATAGTGTGAATGGTTCTGAAAATATCATCAATGTCTTTATTGTCCATATGACGCAAATCTGGACATTTACTTTTCATGGGTGGGCAAAAATTGAAGGGGGCTTCTATACAAGACACCGTTTTAGAATTTACCATAAAAAAATTCAACAGGCAACAGTTATTGACACATCTAACTCTTTCCAGGGAAAACCACATAAACTTTAAAAGAACTACACAGAATTGCCTAAACTTCATATGGATCACCGGAGGGCAAATGGAGCTATAAAGAAAGGTAAAATTATACTTTGAATTTACCTACAGTAAAAATGTTTCAAAGTACACTTGGGAAGTTGGGTATACTGCATTATGAGCACAATTTTGCTAGAAGGAAGAGGATTGGACCAGTTAATTTCTCTGATGGGACTCTGAAATCCTTTTACTACAGTGTACACAAAGATTCATTGTAAAGGGACTTTAAAGATATAAAGAAAAACTGGTTATGATTTTGTCCCATCAAAAAACAGAAAATGAAAATCTTCTACTGAGCATCTTTTTCTGAGGGTTGAAGACACTGCATAGTCTATTGGTAGTATTAATATTATTAATGGAATATGCACTGGAAGAGACATATTTCTTATAGAAGAGATTTACAAATCTTAGAGTCAGCTGGAAAAAGGAAGTAAGTTGCATTTTAAAGATCATGATCGAAAAAGAAACTATGCTATACTACTTTAGAGAAGTAAAAGGATTACACTGTATAATCTTCCATGAGTTCAATACATGTAGTTCAATCCAGAGGGACTCCTGTGGGGATTTAATTAACGATATTTTGTGGCTCCAATTAGAATGAGATTCTTAACCTTTCTAATGTGCTGACCTACCTTTATAGGAAAGAAAAATTATACCACAGGCATACTAAGTAATTAAATGTACATTAATGCTACTGAGAAATGCAAGCAACTTTTTCTTATTGGGAAATGCTTCAAAAGGTCAGTAGGTTTGATAAGCTTGCCTTCCTTAAACATAGTAAACAATTTCTTGACATGACAAACAGATCCAGAATGCCTTGTTCTAGTAATACCAACATCCAAATATCATTCTCAAGGTGTGAGCTATTACTATGCCTCGAGTGAGACAGGAACTAGGCATTTATCATAAATTCCAATAAAGGCGTTCCAATTACTATCTGTACTTAACTCAGGCCTGATGGGAAACTTTAAGAAGGGATAAATGGTTTTGTTGATAAAAATGATGATCAGTTCTTCCACGGTACGAATTACCTAGTATGTATACTTTGTCTGGGCTTAAGAACAACTGTTTTACCAAGTGAAATGAGCCAGACACAAAAGGACAAATATTATATGATTCCACTCATAGAAGCCACTTAGAATACTCAAAGGCATAGAGACAGAAAGCAAAATGTTGGTTATCAGGGATTGGGGGGGAGTTGGGGGGAGGGCGAATGGGGAATCGCATGAATGGCACAGAGTTTCAGTTTGGGAAGATGAGTTCTGGAGGTGGGCAGTGGTGATACATGCAGAACAATGTGAATGTGCTTCTTGCCATGATACCATGTACTTAAGAATGGTTAAAATTGTAACTTTTGTGATCTGTGTACTCTACCAAAATGTTTAAAGAAAGTGTTTTACCAGATCTTTAATTTGGAAAATGGGGTACTTCCTCAAACCATCTGGAGCTTATTTTCCAAAGATTCTACCCAAGCAAGTCACCAAAACCAGAATACAGTGACTTCAAAAGAGTCTGTCTTGTTTAAACCCCATTCTGGACTCATGGCCATATTTGATTCCCACATTTTTTCCCCCTAAATTTGAATTTTATTTCCTTGAAGAAAATTTGTTGTCTACTACATGCTAGGTATTGCTTTGGTTTTGGTATGGAGTAGTGAACCAATCATTAAAAGGAAAACACCACAAAACTGTTTTTATGAAGCTTACATTGTATTTAGCAACATGTTAATATTTATTTAAATACTCTGAGAATCAGTGTTATAAAACAAGAATCAGCAGGATGCATGCTACTAAGTCATCTGTTTCGATAGCTCTTTCTTTCCATTTACTAAACTGACCCAAATCCTCGACACTACAAGGTCAGTTTCTTTTAAGAAAGATAATGCAATTAGCTTATGTTTGTCAAGTGTTTTCAGACCTGGTGTAAACCATGATATACTAATTTTAATGAACTATTATGGTTCTGGAAAACCTAAAATACTGTATCAACCAATATCTTTTTTTAAGATCTTATTTATTTATTTGACAGAGAGAAAACACAAATAGGAAGAGAGGCAGGCAGAGAAAGAGGGGGAAGCAGGCTCCCTCTGAGCAGAGAGCCCAATGTGGGCCTTGATCCCAAGACCCTGAGATCATGACCTGAGCCGAAGGCAGAGGCTTTAACCCACTGAGCCACCCCGGCACCCACAACCAATACAAGTCTTATCAATCAAAATGGTTGGCATTGGCCCAAAACACTAAAGTTATGAAAATCTTTGACAATTAAAACTTAACTGCCTTCCTTTTTGGTGTGGATTTCAGAAAGGGACATATTAAAATAAATAATTAAATGGATATTTAAAAATCAAAGAGATGTGGAAAGTAATCCTTGTGAGTGTGCCCTGGGAATACAACATTAGCATTCTTCAGATGTTTCAGGACAACATATGTTGTAAGAATATTGTGAGAGACCACAGGTAGGATTAGGGCTTGGAAAATCCTCTTACCATTCTTCTAAGGTGAAGGTAAAGGGATCAATTGCTCATCCCTTCATTTAAGATAAAAAAATAAATAAATAATAAACAAACAAACAGATAAATAAGCTTCAGGTAAACTTTATGTTTCTGAAATTTAAGAGGAAAGGATACAAAAATAAAAAAAAAATTACCAAAGAGAGTTACAATGGAATAGTGTAAGATTTGAGAAAGAACACGCCTTTTTTTTTTTTTAAGATTCTATCAAGAAGAAGCAAAATATCCCATTTTAAGGAGTAAAATTTTAAATTGGTATTACATAGGCAATTAAAATTATATTAAATATATATTGCTATTTAAATGGAATATTGCAAGTAGGAACTCTGGATGACAGCATCTAGACTCCTGAAGTCTAAAATATCTTTTCCATCAAATTTCCTCCAATATATATAATTCATAGCCTGAGTGTTATTTGCAGGTCTGTGCCAGAATGAATTGGGACTCATGGTTAACCCTCTGAAAAATATGTCCTGTAGTTAATCAGTGCACCCTTGTGATCAGCTGACTGTTTTCCTTATAGTTACTAATTCCTTCCAACAGAGGAGTTGCTTTTTCAAAAAAGTTTAAAATATTTTTCATATATGTGAATATTACATATATGTAAAATGTAATATATGCAGTGGGGGGAGGAAAGGGGATAAAGAAATTAGAATAGGATGAACTTGTACTCTTCCTTCCCTGTGTCAATATTCCATCACTACCTAACCAGGTAGGTAAAACATACAACCTAATATGTCTCTTTTTCCTATTTTTCCTCCATACATATATAATCCTATAGAGATACATGCATAAATATTTTAAACATAGCTTTTAATCATTATTTATCTTCACAAATTAGATCATAGTATATAAATAGTCACGCCTTACTTAAAAGTCTTTGTCATCACCTAGAACTCAAATTCATTCTTTCTAAAGGCTGTGTAATATTCTGTGGAATGAATATTTTAAAATAATCTGTTCAAGACACCACAATGTGTAGCTGGGTTCAGGAAGCATAGTTATGGAAACACTCCCTGATTTGGGGAGAGTTTCTTTTATTGGCCATTAAAAAACAATGCTACAACAAGTATTCTTGTAATGACTTTACTAAGTGGTACTTTTATCTCTACGTGATAAATTCCCAGCAGCAAATTTGGTCCGTCAAAAGGTTTACATATATTTTATTTTAGTAGGTGCTATTAGATTACCTCCCAACAAGCCTTTAACTCTTCGCATTTCTTTCATCAATGTAGGAAAATACATGGGTGAGTCTGAGGAGATTCAGTCATGCTATGGCAAATAACTATACCAAAATTTGAGGGGCTAACATGAAAAACATTTCTTTTTCATTCATGTAAAATCAGATATGAATATAGGCAATTCTCCAAGCCAATTTCCTTTATGAAGTAACTCAAGCTTCTTAGCATATTGGGCTATCATTTCAACAATCATCTGGAAGCTTCAATCATGTAAAGTCTCAGCTACAAGCATGATAGTAAGTGAAAGAGGAGAAAAGCGAACTGCAATGATGATGCTTTGATACAGAATTCACACTTACTCATATTGTCCACTCTTACTCATTAGCCACATATAACTGCAGAAGGGCAAAGTGGTGCAACCCTGTATGTGCCCAGCAAGAGAGCAGACCACAGGGGTGAGGGGTGGAGGGATGGACAAAAGTCATGAAGGGAAGTAAGAGATACCCGTTTCTAATTACGGAATGAGTAAGACGTGGGAATAAAAGGCATATCATAGGGAATATAGTCAATGATATTGTGGTAGCATCGTATGGTGACAGATGGTAGCTACACTTGTGGTGAGCGCAGCATAAGGTACAGAGAAGTTGTCACTATGTTGCACATATGAAATTAACGTAATATTGTGTGTCAACTGTTCTGGAATAAAAAATCTTTTTTAAAAGAGAGGAGACACTAAGTGTCTCTATTATAGCATCCTTCACTCCATATTCTGTCTATATTATGTACTTTAGATCTTCTAAACTTTTGCATATCTAAGGGGTTTAAATGGTAACTTTGATAATGCACATTCCCTCAACCAATATGAATGGGAACATTTTTCCATATGTTAACTGGCATTTTCAATTTGTTCTTTGAATTGTCTATTTATATTTTCTGCTTATTTTCTTGTCCTAACCTCTCTTTCCAGCCTTACTTCTTACTTTTCCTGTCAATAACAAACAAACAAACAAAAACAGAAACAACCTATAGTTACCCAAAGAGATTTCTAAGTTGCCTGTAACTAGGCCAAGGGCTATAATATTTCTGTGCTTGCATTTATGCTATTAATATCCCATAGACTTTCTTTCCTTGTCTCTCTCCAACATTTACCTAAGTCCCTTTCACTATTAAAGGACCAATAACAGGCCCACATACTTTCTCAAACATTTCCATGCTCACCAGCCTTTCTTTCCACAAATTTTCTGTATCATTATTTTGGTGCTTAATCTATACAACCCTTATTTGCTCTTCGTCATTAATAAATATCCCATTTCCCTTTATATAAATGGGGATTTCCTATTTTTCTCAGTAAACATCCTTTTAGAATCAATTTTCCTTCTTTATGTTATGATAGTTTTTGCTCTGTTTTGTTTTGCTGAAGAAATGAAGGATCAAAGTATAGATTAAAGATATACCATCTAAGAGACTCAGCCAATGTAGGGTCCCTGAGACCTGATGAATCATTTACTTAGTGTGTTTTATTGTTGGCTGTAATGTCTCTAGGATAAGAATCATTATAATTCTCACAGGAACACCAAGTTGGCCAAATACTTCTCAGATACCTGTTACTCAAGTGAGCCACAGTGAATGGGTAACATGAGGGTACTTGAGGCTGAAGTGGGCTATTGGTACTTTCAGACAGCTACAGTGCCCTCTTAGTAGTGTGTAAAACATTCCATAGAACTCATGTGGATGAATATATCAATGTGATCATCCAAGGTACTTCATTTTCTATAAAGGAACAACTTTGAGCAACACAGGGTATATCCATTGTACTATGTTAAAATCAATCTGCCTGTAAAGTACCAAGAGAAAACTATAAGTAACCCACTTTATAGATATGAATGATCAAGAAGACAAGCTACACACTTGCTGCCCTATGTATTAAACACTAAAATTATCACTCGAGACCCCTAGGAGAGCACAAGTGTGTGTTTCCAACATTTCAATTGTTAAGAAAAGTGGGGATGTACTAAACAACAATAAAAATCTTTAAATTCCAATTCCCTTAAACAACTTGTTTAGTTTTTCTTCCTTGATAATAATTATTCTTGTGGTTTAATGATTGCTTTTCACCTTTCTGAACCTTTTAAGTGCTCTCTACACAGGTCAAGAGTGGGAATGGATAGCAAGCTCACATGTGAAACCAAAACAAAGATACAGTTTGGATGAAAAGATGGCTTTTATAGCAAGTACTTTCAATTTGGATTATTCCATTTATGTGCTGGGAGACTGCTCACAGCAACTAAATCTGCATTTATATGACACAGGTTAAAAGTAAAATTGCAGTCTCAAATCCAGTTGTGTCAATTTTTTGATGCTCCACCAAATGTTAAAAACAATATATATATTCTTAAATCTCCAAATATGAGACCAAAATGGAATGAATGGATGACTTGCCCATGAGTAATCAAGAATCCACCTTAGTCTATGTTTTCATGTTCTTGCTGGCCATGCACATTTGCGATCTCTCTTATCACCAATTCCTTTAAAATAGGTCACTGCACTTTGGCATGTGAAAGACTAGAAAAAGCATGTTGCTCCATGGGCAAGAACAGGTCTGAGTCACTGTTGCAGTTTTGTGTTCTTATTCCTGCCCCACTGTGATGTTGCAGACTAAAAGGTGACTTGGTGTTCAACTTGAATGTGGCTCTGAACTTTCTGTGTCTTTGGTGTTTATTACATTCTTATTTACCTTAAATATATGATGGGACAAAAAATGGATCAAACGAAATGTGCTAAAATTAAAAAAGACAGAAACTCCGTTTAGGGTTTTAGGCTGTCTCTAAGATGGAGAGAAGATTGTGGGAGCTTCCAGTAAAGTTTCACAACCATAAATTTGATACATTTTGATTGGAATTAAACTATCCATACTGACTGGACAGTTCATTCAAAATAGTCAAAATTTCTGAGCTTAAGATTGTTATGCATAAAATCCTTAGAGTAAGAAACAGCAAATTGAGTTTTGTGTTTTTCTCAGTAGTTCCTCAAACTTTGAATGGATCTGAGTAATTCAAGAGGAAATTCCAAAATACAGATTCATGGGTCCCATGTGAAATCTACTAAGTCACACTCTCTGGAGTCCAGTTGAAAAATTCTCATTTAAAAAGAACCTGCCCAGGAGATTGTGATGTAGGGCTGGTTTTGAGAATCACAGCAGAAGCCCGTAAATCTCTGACAGTTCTAAATGTACTGCCTAAATATCCACATAAAAATATTAAAGGGATCATAATGTGCTATACTATTTGTTGTATTAAAGTCTACATTTTAGAAAGACTTCTTCATACTTGTTTTGTTTTCCTACTGATGCAGGGTGAATTCATTTGGAAATTTCCAGCTCTTCACTTCATTTTGCTGCCCAAGGCTCATAGTAAAAATCTATGTTCTGATTCTAGTGGGGTATGCTCCATGGAGCTGGGAGAGTTGCCAGACAATAAGGGGAAAAGGAATAGGTTGGAAGAAAAGTAATAAAGGTGAAAGATCTTAAGTAATCATTGACTAAATGCACATTGCTATATCTTTTCTCCTGATTTTTCTCATTAAGATTTAGAAAAGTATACCAGATATATAATTCTTAATTGTTTCAGGGGAGATAAAGATCTGTAGAGAACCAAACCTTCTTGAGCTGGAAGGAACGTAGGGGTTATTTAGTACAGCAGCTATAAAATTCACCAGCCTCGTACCCAGTGAATGGCCCCTGAAGCCAGATACTGCACTCTGTGCCCTGCAAATGTTGAATGACTCAAGAGAGATTCTGGGAGGCAGCTAATAATGGAGAAGAGAAAAACATATCAGATTTAGACAGAACCTGAAGTTTGTATGTGTAAGACAGAACACATCCTCAATTACTTAAACCTAGTAGCTTGGGCTACCCTTTCCTCTTTGTATACAAAATTCTCACACTGCTTTTCAGATCTCCTTTTCTCTTTTGAGGTGGCTACTAATATTCATTTTAGTAGGATATTTTCTTCATTTGAAGATAGTAACTTCAATAAAAGTTTTACAGCTACAAAAGGAAAATAAGAAGTGACTTGAATGAAAGCAACAGCAAAAGGGGAAAAAAGCAAATAATAGTTTTAAAAAGTAATATATATCAATTATGGATGTAAAATAAATTAAGTCAGTCTATATGATACATATGAAAGAACTGGCTTGTCCCATAAAAAGACAGACTATCATGTGAATAGGTGAAATTTAAAAGGAAACTCAGTCATATTTTATTAAAAAACACATTTTAAAGAAATGTGAAATAGAAAGGATGAAAGTAAGGAGAAAGGCAAAAGCAAACCAAAAGAGAGAGGGAGAGGAATCAGAAGTGGGAATACTTTTACTAATAGCATTTGAATTTTTGGTTAAAAATATTAAATGAAATAAAAAAAGATTATAAGAAAAAGCATAAGGGATAAGAAAGGTATGTGAAGACATAAATTCTTAAGCACTAGGCAACGTATCTAAATATGTAAGTAAAAGTTATTGGTTACACAAGGAGAATGTGGTAAAAATTTAAGTTAAATATAATATTTTTACTATACCTCTCTAATAACTGGACAGATTACCAAAAAAAATGACATAGGAATTTAATGATGCCAGTACATTTGATATGGAGTCGTAGAAATATTTTATGTTCATTGGCCAGAGACTATAGATTTTCATTATGTTCATGGAATGTTTACAAAAATTAATCACATACTTGGTCACAAAGAACCTTAATATATTTTAAAAACTGATATTTTATAGGTTATACCCACTGACCATAGTCCTACTGAAACAGAAATGAAAAGTGACAAATGACCACAGTTAAGTAAATATTTAAAAATTGAGTTACCTTAGATAACTCATAATAAAAAATAAATTTAAAAGCAAAATTAGTATTTAGAAATTAAGGAAACTGGGACTACTTCCCACTACAACCCTATAGGTCACAGTGAAAGCACTAATTAGAAGAAAGTGTGAAGGCTTAAATACCTTACCCATTAGAGAAGAAGGTTAAATAAAAGGAGTGGCGTCAGCAGAATGGTAAAATAGAAGTCCCAGCCCCCATTCTCCCATGGAAGTCCCGATTTCATAACATAGGGGCCAAAATAACTTTATGAGATTTCCCTACTCCTGTGAAGAAGTTGAGGCTCCCTAGAGGAATACAAAGCTGAGAAGAACCCTAATGAAACAGGAAAGAACAATTTTACCCTATGGGCACCAAGGCGCTGACCCAACCTGTCACAGCTCAGCACTTGGAGTGAATGCCCTCACTACGAGTTCTCCCATGGGGGCAAAGACAAGCATGAGCATGTGTCCCAAGTTCCAGCTTTTGAGAAAGTTCCCAGAGGGACCGTTTCTGTATCAACTCACTTGAAGGTCTGGGGCTCTCCAAGAACTGGCATAACTTGGATGCATGTGGGTCCAGGAGAACAAAGGAGAGTGGGGTTGGGAGGGGGCAGGAGGTGGCTGGCTCTCAGCATGATCTACAGAAGGCGCACAACTCAAGGCTTCTCCTGCAGGGAGGGGAACATCCAGCGTTCCAGCTTTGGGGAGGGTTGGCCAAGGACCTAGTATCTGTCTCCCCTGACTCAGGGCACTGACAGGGAGCCAGTGTACTTTAAATGCCTGGTATCTTGTGCTGAGGAAGGAGAGGCGGGCAGCTGGTGGCTGGAGAAGCAAATGACTTACAGTGTGGCAGACGAACACCAAGGGGTACAAGAGATTATGAGCTCCTGAAAAACAAACTAGCAAGCCCTCTCAGAAACAGTATACACAAGTCTGGAGAAGTCATATCAAACCCCTCAAAATTCCTCCAAGGTCCCCAGAAGCTCTAGACAGAGCAACCAGTGAGCATCTACCTTGATATGAAAGTAGTCTGTAAAGGTTGGGAGAGGTGGCTCTTTTTTCAAAAGAACAAATCCCAATACAAAGTTGTGAGACAAACAAAAAAACAGGGACACACGGCCCGATCCGAAGAACAAAATAAATCTCCAGAAACTGACCTTAAAGAAATGAAAATATATAACTTACCTAAGAATTAAAAATAACATCATAAAGGTGTTCTACTATATCAAGACGATTCATGAATACAATGAGAATAAACAAAGGTATAGAAAAATATATATATTTAAAAAAGGAAAAAAAAATATATATTTTTAAAAGGCAAACAGATGCCAAGGAAGAATACCAAACACAGCAAAATTTTCTCCATCAAAAGTGAAGGGAAAATGAAGTTTTTTTTTCCCCAAATAAAAAAAAAAACAAGGGAGTTCATTACCAATAGATCTGCCTTACAACAAATGCTACCCAGAGTCCAACAAGATGAAATGGAAGGGTGCTAAAACAGCATAGTAAAGTTCCCTAGGAAGAGTAAATAAATGGTCCAATAGATAATACTGTAATACTCTAATGGTAGTGCAAAAATCATATTTTAATTGACTTTTTTTTTTAATGGCAGTTTTAGGCTCACAGCAAAAGTGAGCAGAAGACACAGAGAATGCCCCTATACTCTCTGCCACCCCTCATTATCAACATCCCCTATGAGAGTGGTATGTCTATTACAACTGATCAACTTACACTGACGTCATTATCACCTATAGTCCACAGTCCATATTAAGGTTTACTCTTGGTGCTGTATGCTCTATGGAGATAGATAAATTTAATGACAAGTATTCAGCAGTACGGTGCCACAGAGAGGAGTCTCACTGCCCTGAAAACCCTGTGCCTGCCTATTCATCTCTCCCTTTCCCAAACTCCTGGAAACCACTGATCTTTCTACTGTCTTCAGAGCTTTGGTTGTTCCATAAGTCATGTGTTTGGAATCATATAGTCCATACCCTTTTTAGATTGGCTTCTTTTACTCACTAATAGGCATTTAAGTCTGCCCCCATGTCTTTTCATGGCTTAATAGCTCCTTCTGGTGCTGAATAATAACCATTATACGGAGGTACCCTACTGTATTCATCCACCTACTTACTGAAGGATATCCTGGTTGCTTCCCAGTTTGGGCAAATATGAACAAAGCTGCCATTAAAACCCCTGTGCAGGTTGTGTGTGGCCATAAGTTCTAACTTCCCTGGGTAGATAGTAAGATGGGTGATTTCTGGATCATATGAGTAGAGTATGGTTAGTTCCTAAGAACTGAAATCAGGATCTTGAAGAGCTTCTTGCACTCCCCACGTTCACTGCAACATGACTCACAATAGTCAAGAGGTGGATATAGTTTATATGTCCATTAATGGATGAATAGAGAACATGTGGTATAGGCAGTGGAATATTAATCAGCCATATAAAGGAAGTCCTATTGGTATAGATGCACCTTGAGGGCATTATGTGACGTGAAATAAGCCAGTCAAAGAAAGACACATACTGCATGATTCCCCTTATATAAAGTATCTGAAATAGTCAAACTCAAAACAAAAACAAAAACAAAAACAAAAACAAAAACACACACATACACAAAGTATGATGCTTGCCAGGTATGGGGGGAAGGAGAAATGGAGAGTAGCTATTCAAAGGATGTAGCATTTCAGTGTCATGCAAGATGACGAAGTTCTAGGGATATGATGCATAACATTGCACGTCCAGTTATCAATAGTGCAATATACACTTCAACAATTGTTCAGTTATGTGATTTTTTATAATAAAAACAATTCTATCTCAAAGCATAGGATGAGTAGCACTGCTAGAAATAGTTTTCACACATGTGAATGTAAAGAATATATCAACGCTGTATAGTGTACTGAACACATTCGTTCATTAAAATACTTTCCAGATTCATAATCACATGGAGGAGGCTTCAGACACATTCTATTCATGTAATAAAAAAGAACCAAAAGAATAAAAGAACTCAGTATTTGTCATAAGAAATTAGAAAGATTAGAAAGATCAATAATGTGAAACAAAAGAAATGAGAAGCGAGAAGGGATGCAGGCTGGTCCAGGGAGCCCCTGTTTGACTGCAGGCTGGGAGGACCCAGCAAAGGGCTCTCAACCAGGCGGTGACCAAAGGAAACAGATGTTTTCATATGATTAGTGTGATATACAAAGATATATAAATAACAGAGAAAGAGAGAAGTGTGGGACAGGGCACCAATTGAAAGATTTGGGCACCCATGAACTGGCAAAGACGTAGCACCTGGACCAGAGCCATACTGGTAAGAGCCTAAAGAGAAACGGACACAAGAGATGTTTTAAAAGGGACACCAACAACCTTAGTGGCTAAAGGGATGTAGAGAATGAAGGAATAGGTAAAGAAAAGGATGATTCGGGAATGTGAAGCCCAGGCAAAATTGTAGCAAGCCCATGGAAAGAAATGTGGATAGTTAGATCTGGTTTATTTTGACAAAAAGAAGGGCTAATTCAATAGCATTGCTAAAGGTGACTGGGAGAGATTTTTTCCTACTGAGTCACATTCCTTTCCCAGAGAGGGCTGAGGGGGGGAGGGAACAACTTGAAGTCTATTCCAAGTGTATCATATATTTGATATTTAAATGCTGTGTCAAGATACTTTTCTTCCATACCCTCTATCGAGGGCTTCCCTCTAAGTAACACACACAGAAGTTACACGCCACCTCTGGGCATATTTCAAATGTTGGAAGCCAAAGTAGAAATGCTCAACAAGGCATTTACAATGCCAAAATGAATCTGGAAGGGTTAAAGGCTTAGTAAAGATTCTAGGCTGGACATACCAACTTGCTATTTTCTGTATGATCTCAGGTAAGGTTCTCATCCTTCCTGGACCCTGTCCCCTTGTCTGCAGAATGTCCCCTTGTCTGTACTAGAGAGATGGGAAAGTTAGCCTGATTTCCATAGGTAGAGCAATTAATATTCAGAATATACTTTGGGGTGTTTATGAAACTTGTTTTAATATCCATCAAATGAGTCCCCCGACGGTACAACTTAAGAATACTTATAACCTTTCACAATTTTTGCCATCTTTGATGGTGGCACTGATTCAGCAGTCATGTGTCAGGTAGTGACATTTTATTTACAGTGTTTAATCTTTGGGCCATTATAGCAAAGTGCTTATTAATTACTCTCATTTTACAAATAAGGCAATTGAGTCTCAGGTTAAATATCTTGCCAGAGATCATTCAACTGATAAGAAACAGAATTGGAATACCCAAGTCTACAGACTATAAACCTATGCCTATCATCTTTCCACTAAATTATGGCTTATTTGCAACATCCAAATCTTACGTGAGAAACAGAGTTGCACATAACATATTGCTGCCATTCAAAACAATGAGTCCAAAATCCAAAGGCCCCTCCATTCAATTATTTCTAAGACCTTAAGCACCGCCTCTTTATATTTTAGCCACTTATAAGAAATTGTTTGAAAATGCACCATTTCCACAACGTTGTCAATAGAATACATAATTCAAAATACAACCATTTCTTGGTGATTTGATCTCATCACTGTTACCATGTGTTACTAAATTGCATAAGTGTTTTGCTTTTGCATATCTTCTACAATTTTTTTTTTTTTGGTTTACATTTCTTCTACAATGTTTTATATTTTCTGGGCTTCCATTAAGTACACTGGAGTTCTTCCTCTATTGATAGCTGTCATTTTTTTTCTCTCATACTAGTATGCTCCATTGTTTCTAATATGCTATTTTGTTTTGATTCAAAATGAGTGCCTAGGGATGATGTTAGTCTCCCACAAAATAAACCGTTTGGACTGTGTTAAACATCACTGTTGCTCCAGGAGAACTTTGACGACTACGTTGCTCAAGGGCTAAGTCTTTTGGAGTCTTGGTCTATTGCCAAGCAGCCCAGATTACAGAATTAAATAAATTGGAATCCATGTGGGCTGATCTGGCTGAATCAGATTTAATAGTACATACATCAAGAGTCTCCAGTATATGTATTTAAAGAGAAAAAGGAGTTAATTGCTTGGAAAATACCAACTAGCAAGGATGCAGAAAGGGAGAGTATAGTTTGGAACAAGAACACCCAGGATAGCTATTCTTTAAAAACAAAACAAAACAAAAACAAAAACCCAAACTCCAGGAAAATACAAAATAGTACGATTATTCTGACCAGTTGGGTCCACAGAAGAAAACAAAAATGTATTCTGAGGCTTGGATGCAAACATTTGAGAAACCTAGATCTGAATACTATTGGTGCATTTAAGAGACCATCTAGTTTTGCTCAAAGCCCTTGAGAGTGATAAGAAATAAAGAAATATCATCTCCTGCCCTACTGAAAAATTTAGAGGAATAAGAAGAACAGGCAGATGGCAGAGTTTCTGTTCAGTGTGGCTGGGTTGGATGGTTTAAGGCAGGGAAACTGGAAGATTCACCAGAAATAAAGGTAGAACCCTGGCATGTTAACCAGGTGGCTCATTAAGCTAAAATAATAGCAATAACTGGTTCAAGGCCTCAATGGGGAGCATGGATGGAAAACCTAAACTCACAAAATACTACAATCTTCTCCCAGTGGGAAGGGATCTTGCTAGGTTAACCTAGGTTCAGCAAGTGGGCGGCGTAAACCTCTGAATTTAACTGTGTTTCAGTATGGAAGTCTGAAGGTACTGACAATGTCAAGATGATCCAATTAAAATCCGATGGCAATTCCTTTAGTGCTTAAAATGCTTCAGTTTCTCCATATTGCTTTCAGAATTAAGTCCACACTCCTAAAAAGACAGCAGAGCCTCCTTCATACCTACATCTCTAGCCTTAATGTGACCACTTTTTACATCGCATTCCACATTGGTGAACTTCCAAATGTCTTTCTTAACCTGGCCATATTTTCCTGCCTCCAGGCTCACATACCTGCTATTTCCTCAGTATGAAGGACCCTTAGCATTTCTCTTCCTTTGGGTAATTCTGTTAAATAATAGATTTTCCCTTAATCCCACACACCAGAAAGTTACATTTCTATGCATTCTTACATCATTCTGCAATCTTGTTATCAGAGTCTTTGCATAGCATATTCATCTAGTCTTCTGTTTTACTGGATGAACCATAAACTGCAAATGAGCAGAATCTTTATCTATGTGGCTAATATTTCATCTTCCAAGCTTAGCACAGGGTGTGGCAGAGAAGAACTTTTTAAGAAACATTTCTTGTTTACTTAATACTAGCAATGGGATGAGCAGTTGATAAGAGGGTAGATAGGTAAAAACACACTCTTTTTTTTGGCTCTTTAGAGTTACCAGAGAAGCAAACTCCACTTGTTACTATTAAGAACAAATTTTTTATCTTTTTTTTCTCAAGTCCTACTCCTATTCTAAAAAATGGATAATTTTCCCTTTTTCTCACTGTGTATAGCATGTAGCAATTTATAAATACCAAGAACAATGTATTTACAGAATAAAACAATTTTAACATCAACAAGAACTATATCCTCTTGTTGTTCAAAAGGGATGTCACATTTCAATATAATTGCTTAGCATTTTCAGTGAGCTATTTATAATCAATGGGGCAACTTAAAGTAAATGCATTTGCAACGGCTGCGGTGTTATAACTAAGCACCACTTAAAAATACATCATAAATCCTTTGTGAAGGATTTCTCCATTGCATTAATGTATTCTATATATAGCATGTTTCTAAATATGTTCATTCTTCAGAACAGTTTTTAGAATTAAAAAAAAAAAAACCTTCAAATAAGACTGTTGTCAAAGCTTATGGAGCTTAGGTAAGAATTTTTAAAGTTTTTTAAACCCTTCCTATCTTGCTGCACTAAACTGTCCCTGAACTCCTTTAAAAACTTCCACATGGAAACATAGATAGGCGAAGTCTCCCTTTAAGCCTAGGGCATGCTATTGGTTATTCTGAAAGCCTCAGGAAGATAATAATCCCCCATATACAAAGAAAACAATTATGACTGGTAAAACTATCTGAGTAATAGTGCTTATAGGGCCATGCAAAACATGGGATTTTAAGCACTTCAGGACTCAAGAGGACTTTTCCTCAAGAAGCCTCATTCTCTTCAAATCTCTGTCCCTAAAGAGTCAGAACAAACTGAAAGGGAAAGTTATATTAATTAAGCATGCTTTTATGTCAAGATGAAACTGATAAAGAAATGGAGAACGATGGTATGCACAGAACATTGACTAAGGAACTATGGTGGCAGACCTATGTTACATGTTTTGTAGTTAATTGGGAACCACCTCCTTATTCTAAGAAAGGGCAAGACCACAACACAGGAAATTTGAGAAACTTGTCCAAGGTCACAACACTAAAACTTTTGTAGTTTGGACACAAAATCGGGTTTGAAGATATAGCATGCTAGAGTAACAGTTACTGAGTTTACTGTCTAATTGTCACCAACTATAAACTATATAAAATATGTACAACACCTGTCTTCAGTCACTGAGCCACAAGTGAAGCAGACACATTACCCTCAAGAGATGAGAAACATACACTGAGCTCTACATTCATGTTGAATTTGGGGTACTTTCTAAACAGCATCACAGAGAAATAGAAAACATACAGAACGACATTCTCGCCAGGAAAAGGGAATAAAGATCACAATACAGAGATGCTGAGGTGGCTTAAAGTTATGTAAAGGTACCAGAGAGGAAAGAGTTAAAAAGTAAAGGAACCACAGAAATTTGCCCAAGAGTTACCTTGAGTCTTTGGTCAAATAATAAAAACAAGATTCCATGAGGCTTCGTAGAGAACAGCTCCTTAAGACTGTGAGCTGAAGTAAGATCTGGAGGGAGCATAGTGCTAGAAGATAGAAGAATTAGAAGCAGACAGAAATACTGGGGGAAAACCAAGGCATAAGATCCCAGAAAGGCCATGGAATAAGAATAGGTCTAGAGTAGTCCTCAAGTAAACACTTCATTAAACCTGCCTCAACAAATTCTAAAAATTCCCACAAAGTCTAACCACCGAAAAATTATCTGCCCTCTAGAACAAGGCCCAGTATAGTTTAAAGGAAGACAGGTAAGCCTGGTCTTATGACAACATAGTATCCCTAATGAAAATATAAAATAATTTTTAAAAATGTTGCAAAGAAGCAGGAAAAGATAACTCATAACCAGTAGGAAAAAAAAGTCAATAGAAATAGATCAAGAGATTACAAAGATGTTAGACTTAAAAGGACTAGAGAAGTGCTATTATAGATATATTGAAAATGCTAAAAAAAAAAGTGATGAATATTACCCATGAAAAGGGGATCTTAACAAAGAAAAATTTATGAAGAAGTGAATGGAATTCTAAATGTGAAAATGCAGTATCTAATATCCACTGAATGGGTTTAACAGCTGACTAAACAAAAATAGTGAACTTTAAGACAAGTTCATGAACATTAAACTAAAGCACATAGAGCAAAAAAATATTCAACAGACAAGCAACAATGAAAACAGAATAGAGCATCTGTGATCTTTGTGATAATATCAAGAGATCTAACCTACACATGATTGAAACGCCAGAAAGTGAAATAAAAAGATGGGGTCAGGAAAAGAAATTGAAGAAATAACTGCTAAAATTTTTTTCAAATTTAATGAAAAGATATCAACCTACAGAACCAAGAAAGTTCATAAATGTGAAGAAAGATGAACACAAAACCACATCTAGGGTTATTCTAGTCAAATCACCGAAGATCAAAGTTAAAGTGAAGGGGAAAATCTTAAAAGGACTAAAATAAAAAGACACACTTTACATAGAGGGGAACAAATAAATATTATTACTGACTTCTGATCAGAAACTATGTAAATTAAAAGACAATAAAACAAAAAGATTAAAGTACTGGAAAAATCTCATCTAGAGTTGTATATCCTATAAAAATACCCTTCAAAGATAAAAGCAAAAGAAAAACACTTTTAGATAAACAGGAGCTGTTTATTTGCAGATAAACAACTGAGCAAATTCATCACCAGCAATCCCAAATCATTAGAAATGCCTAAGAACATGCTTCAGGCTGAAGGCAAATGATACCAGATGAAAACTTACAACTACACAAAAGAATGAAGAACAGAAAAAGGGTAACCATATGAGTGATTTTAAACACTGATTTTTCATTTCTTAATGCCTTTATAAAACAACTAATGAGATACACGTCCATCTCATTCCTGCTCTTTTCTCCATCTGGATCCACCTGCGCCCTGTGCGGGTGAATAGGGCTACTCCAAAGGGATAGCTGTTACAATGAAGAGTATGATGATACCAGAGAACAGAAAGCAGTATAACAGAAAAACAGAATCATGGGGGAGAGCACTAAGCAGTTAACCCCTCCCTACTACTGGGTCTGTGGTTTATAGGAGGCAGAGCTGTCTTAATAAAAGAAAGCCATCAATATTACATTATTGCACTATATCACCCAAAGCAATAGTTTGGTCATATGTTCAATATCTTAACAGTGGCCCTGCACTAACATCTATACAAGGGAAAGAATGATATTACAGAATGCACAAATGTTTGAGACCATCTTTATACAGGTCAGCAAAAAGGAGAAGTGACTGATGGAAATAAGTCGTCCCCATGGTTACTGCGGGCAGTTCAGCCAACAGCCTTTCCCTTTCTCCATTTACCATCAAGCTACTGGCTCAACCTACAGCAGGCTCTGAAAAGCATGCCACGGGTGACTGGATCACCGAGTGAAGAAGTACAAGCAAACAGAGACTTTAGAGCTGACCAGGCAACTTTGCTTGAATTGTGTAAAGACATTTGTCCTTGATCATGAGAATCTGCAGCCAAGCTTGTAGGTCGCCACCGCTCATACATTTTACTTATAGCTCTGTTCCACCTCAAAAACACAGGAGAGACCAATTGCCCATTTTGGAAAACCTCGCTTATTTTTCAGACCACAAATAGAGGGTGACAGGTATAGCCATTGCCATGCCAGCTCAGCACCCGATGTTCACACCCAAGTGTACAGCAGTGGTAAGCCACTCTAGTGACTTGGGAATATGATATATGAATGATAGCAAATCAGTTCTGATATGTGTGGACACATAGGCATAATTTGTTAGTAACTATGAAAATGTTAAGTGTGCATATCCCTCAAAACTTGTCTAACTTCTAGGAATCTTTTAATAAAAATATTAGTGTAAGCATGCAGAATGTAAGTGTATATGAGTAATTATTATAATAATACTCTGTCTGGCATTGAAACTGTTCACACAGGAGAGAAATTATCACTTGACAAGTGTACTTTAGAGAAATTCCTGCAACAAATATGAGATTACACTTGCTAATCTCCAAGCTTCTTCCAGTTATAAGCTCCTAATTTGTTCAGCTTTTGCAAGAACGGGGAGCAGCACCAGGGAACTCCAGAGCCCCAGAACCAGCTACTGTGAGCATGGCAGCAACCAAGTCTGCAAACCCTGGGCACACAAATTCAGGAGGAATGGCACGAGAGGCAACTTAGAGTTTAGGAGAAAACGGACCTACCATGGCCCTGGTGCGTGTTGTCAACATGTCCCCAGATTAATGGTGGGTATTGCAAGTATATTCTTGGCAGGAACACTCAGCAGATTGGTAGAGCTGCCAGTCTTTCTCCAAAGAGCATCGTAAGTGTGATCGCAAAACTATAAATCATACTACAGAAACAGTTAAAAGTTCTCTAGTAGGACTGCTTAACTCAATCTTGCAAAGACGCACAATTTAATGGAGTGGGAACCACAAAGCCTGCCAGCACAGAGCTTAAACCTCTAAGGAAAAAAGGAAAAAAGAAAGAGCTCCAAACACAAGGAATTCTCTTTACCCCAGGAGGGATGAAAATCACTGCAGCACAGGTGAGGACAAGTCAATCTGAAAATCATCTTCCAGCCGGCTGCTCCCTAGCTAGCCATGGGACTACTAGAAGAGACAAAGAGGAAAAAGGCAGTCCAGCCCAGGGCCAGCAGACACAGCGCCTCTCCTTGCAAAAGCACCGTCCACACATCCATCACAAAGGAGTTTAGGACATCTCACAAACTGGGGAAAAGCCAATCTACAACTACGTATGTTATTCAAATAAATGACCTAGTGGGATAGGACCTCACTGAGGAAATCTTAGGATAACCCTACCAGAAAATCACTGATTCCAAGACATGGTGGAGAAATAGACAGTGTGTCTAAGACTGTGAGGGGAACATGGAGGCCATCAAGAAGACAAGAGAGATAAAAGTCTGAAGTCCCAGTCACATAAGATCTTAAGCCAAGACAGTATCCTTTGAAGCCTGTTAAATAGGAAACAAGGCAGAAAGCTGTAATGAAGACTAACTTTCAGCTAGGTATCCCATGAGAGCCAATTCCAGCTTCCCTTGCACAGTTTAAATTTCAGAAAAATGAAATCTTCTCTTCTGTTGGAATTTTTATGTCCCAAAACCTAGTAGTGACTTCACAGGGTATTTTGTGATTTCCTCCACAACCGTTTTGCCCACCACCTCATCCATGCCCAACAGAGACAATATTAGGGATTTACCTTGCCTTATTTTCATTCTGGCTTTTGTTCTAATATATGACTTTAAAAAGACACAGATTTCAGGCTAGGAAGAAACATCATCTCTTTGTTCATGTTCACTTCTTCCTCCTGAAGATCCCTAAGCATAGATGCTTACTCCTACCTGTAGGCCAAGCTAGCAAAGCACTATGTTCCCAAAGAAGACATTCGGGGAGGATGGGCGGGGGTCAGGTTATTTAGCAGCTTTTTTTTTGGGGGGGGTAATCAGAGTACTCAACTCCCCCATTAGACTTAACAAACCCATCCCTAGATACATGACCAAGAGACACTCATACGTTCGAGGAGACAAAAAGAATGTTTACAGCAAAATGATCTGTAATACCAAATGACTATAAACAATCCCAAATTCTATCAAGAGGCGCGTGGATACATTTGGATACATGTATACAGTGGGGCACCATACAACAATAAAAATGAGTAGCAGATACTTGCAAAAGCCTGGATGGGACTGACAATGTAGAGTGGCATATCCCAGAATACATATGATATTGCCACGCTCATAGAAGAGTTCAAGGACAAGGCCAATGGGATTTTTTACTGTATATTTATTAAGACTGAAAAATATAAGAGAATGATGAACATAAAGCTCAGTCATTACTTCTTAAATGAAAATAAGGAGGTATGATCAGACAGGTGTGTACAGGGTTTCAACCGTCCTGAGAATTGGTCTATTTTTTAAGCAGGGTGATAGGCCTACAGGAGTTCACATTTGTATCATTTCACATTTTAATATTTCTGAAACCAGGGTGGTCTTAAGATTGCTACCAACCTGGCGGTAGCTACGAAGTAATTGCCATTACATTAGAAATACTTCACGTGATTTCTGTTGCTGATGCTTTCCTTTCTTTTCAGAAGAGGTGATATGTATTCACAATCTGTCTGAAATATGTTTTAATATATATAAAATAAGAAAGCCTAAATAACAAAGAAATGACTAAGTTCAATAATAATAAAAAATTTGCAGGTTTTAATACATATGCAGAAGCCAAATGTAGGACTACGGCAGCACAAATAATGGGATGGGTGGGAGAAAGTACCCCACGGTATGGCTTTTACCTTATACTTGAAGCAGTAGCCTCCTAATTCAAAGTATACTTATATAAGTTAAGAAATCATAATA
>PITA01026046.1:0-23317 GCA_004023965.1 Spilogale gracilis
CCTCCGCACCGACGCGGGCAGGGGGGCGACGGCAGGACCAGCCCTCCGCACCGACGCGGGCAGGGGGGCGACGGCAGGACCAGCCCTCCGCACCGACGCGGGCAGGGGGGCGACGGCAGGACCAGCCCTCCGCACCGACGCGGGCAGGGGGGCGACGGCAGGACCAGCCCTCCGCACCGACGCGGGCAGGGGGGCGACGACAGGGCCAGCCCTCCGCACCGACTCGAAAATTAAAGTCATAGTCAACATTTAAGAAAACACTTACCATTCTAAAGCCCATTCCCAAAACTTAGAAGACAAACAAAAATGAGAGTTTAAGAGGATCCATGATCCCTTATCGGAAATTCTCGGGGCCAGATGTGTTTCCGAGACCTGAGGGAGGGCGTTTTGAAAGGCAGCCCCTCCAGACGCAGCGACACACCCTCGGCTCCGCGTGCGGAGTCCCAGCATGTGAGTGGCGGCCAGCTCTGCGGCCCAGCGAGCTCTGGTGGGGCAGGCCGTGCAGCGCGCTCCGAACTTCTCTGACTGTGTACTTCCCTAGGGGCCCGGGTGCCATGGAATGCGCGAAGACTGAGGACAGTCCACAGCTGGGTCTCTCCGCCGGGACTTCCTTCTGTCCAGTGCCCAGAGAAAGTCTCTGGGACAGCCTGCTTCTCCCTCTGCCTGCCACTCCCCCTGCTTGTGCACACGTGTGTGCATGCTCTCTCTCTCAAATAAATAAACAAATAAATAAATAAATCTTTAAAGATGAATAAATAATAAGTACTTTAAATAGAACATGCAACGCTGAGGAAGAAGCAGGCAGCCCCAGCCCCTTTAACAACAGAGTCTGAAGACAGAAGACCCAGAAACACTACCAACTGCCAAAGTCCATTTCTAATTCCTAACCCCTCCCCTTCGCCGCAAGTGTAAAGATGTGCAGACTTCCACGCACTCAACCAGAAACAGTGTTTACTTCAGAGACGTGGACGGCCTGTATGTAAACGACAGGGACCGCAGCACCTCCCGACATGCTAATACAACAGCTCCGGCGCAGAGCACGGTGACGACCCCCCCGTGGGGCAGCGGCTCGCCGCGCGTGGGGTGGGAGCGCTCACCTGTGCTGTCCTTACTGAGGATGTGTCTCTGCATCTCCTCCACTTTGGCCGTGAGCCTCTGGTACTGCTCCTCGGCCACCTGCAGGTCGCTGTTGGACGACGCCAGGCTGGCGTTCTTGGCTTCCAGCATGTTCTGCAGGTCCGCCATGGCTCGCTCCAGGTCCCAGCAAGACTGCTTCAGGGTGTCCACCTCTGAACTGAGCGAGGCCTGCTTCTGCTGGCTGCTGCGGCCGTGTTCCAGCTGTGCCTGCAGCCTTGTGCTCAGCGCGGCCAGCTGGGCCTGCAGCTCTGCCTTCTCTTTCAGTGCCTGGAAAGAGCCCGCCGGACAGTGGTTTTCAGAAAATGAGCCACTTCCACCTTGTGCATTAAGAGGGCCGCCAAAATGAACGAGCGAGACAAAGAGGGGAAAGCACTGTGATTCCTAAGCTTTCGTCAGAAGGCAGGTTCTCCACACAGGCCAAAGAGGCGGGGGGCGGGTGACCACGAAGTCTGCTCACTTTCTGCACAGGAGCACCCGAACTATGCAGGCACCTGCTCACCCGCAAGGATGTTGGAAAACACATTTGTTCGGAAACAAGTGCACCAGCACACACGCGCACACACATGAGGAAAGACGACCAGGAGTGCTGAGGGAACCGACAACACCGAACACGACAGGCCTGCCAGGAAAGATCGCCTCCTACTACACCTGCAGGGCCCCGAGGGGCTCCGGCCAGCGCCACAGGGCACAGAGCACACAAGGCCCCACAGGGACACTGTCTGTAGGAGAAAGTAAGTGGTGAGAGGGAAGGTGGGGCCTTGACAAGCCCCAGGCCCCAGGGCAGCAGAGACCATCTCACAGGGGAAGGGCACAGGCCCCATCGGCCAGCACCATCTCCTGCCTACCCAAAAACGAGTCAATCAGGGCTGCAGACAAGAATTCCAAAACGCAAAGATGGGCAGACAAGTACACATGAACACACACCAGAAGAAAGCCAACATGGAGAAGACAAACATCAAATTCAACAGAGAAGAACAAACAGCCAACGAAGTCGAGTTAACGGAGTAAACGCGGTGAGATTCTGCAGGAAGCAGCCACGAAGGATCACACCCGTCACAATTCACACAAGTATCCCCAGAGGGAAAGAAGGTTCAGTCAAATAAAAGCGCACAGAGGTCCCGCCATCATTCGTGGGGCTGGACACGCAGATGGGGCGCAGGCACACGTGAGGAGGTGGTACTTCCAGTGTCACAGCCGCCCCAAGTCACCGTCCTTCCCAGCAACCACCTCCGCCGCCAACAAGCGCTGCGTACACGGAGGAGTCGGTCTGTGTCCCGGGCCCACGTCGTGCAGAACCACACCAGGTGTGAGGGGCGCATCGGCAGAGCACCCATGTGGCCACGACAGCACCTGTGAGCCCGTGTGTGTCCCCTGCTCTCCACACCGACCGAGAGAACTGGACCCCACTGAGTAGATGCACCCTCACCGCCCACCGCAGAACTGAAAATTAAGGGAGGGAAATAAACAAACACAGCAAAGTTCACACCCGGAAAGGCAGAAGCCCCAGCAAAGAGAACTAAAGGGACAAAGACAACAATTTCACCATGTCAGAAAAGTGAAGCCTGCCAAAAGGACTGTGAGGACGGGGATACAGGGGAGACTGAGGCGTGCAGTCAGATGGGAAATGAGTGCACTTCTTGCTGAGGCTGAGAAAGCAAGCAAAGTGAGAGGACAGCAGAGCCCTGTCTGCTGCTTCGAGATGTGTGCACAACTGCACACGAGCACGGGCGTCGCATGCCCCTTTCGAAGCCGCGGCACACCAGCCCACTCGAGCGCGTCCATTACCTGAGTGGCTTCTGCGGACAGTGCCTCCAGCTGCCCTTCAAGCCTCATCTTGTCCTTAAGGGCCTGCAGCATGGCATCGTGGGTCTCGGTGGCAGAGCTTTCCAGGGACACACTGGGGGACGAGGGCACAGAGCATCAGGCACCTGCCGTCGCGGAACACGGCACCGCTCGTCCTCCCCTGCCCGGAGACTCCGGGCTCCCTCAGATTGCTACCTTTCTCCCCGTTTTTTTAAATGAGTTGAAAGATTTAAGTCAAGCACTAGCGCTCTCACAAATGCTACCGATGAGCACTGCCATGGAGCTGGAACACCGTCATCGAAATATCAGCCCCCAGAAGCACCGTGCCGTCTTAGGGACGCGTCTGCACGAACACTACAAAGCAGCGCATCGTAGTAACGGTGGAGCTCACCGACCGGCAACAGAGCTGCGTGTGAGTGAGTCGGTAAGGACTGGGCACGTGACTGGGAGAGCAGAGGGCGCTGTCCGTCAGCACTGGCCGTGGTGGGGCGGTCTGCAGACGGCACCCACCTGCTGCACACGCTGTCGGTCCGACTCCGAGCCTCCCCATTGACCTCCTGCCCCCGGTCCTGGTGCTCGGCCGCTGCGGCCTGGAGGACATCGGCGATGGAGGGGAACTGGCCCAGCGCACCAGCGGCAATCTCTTGGCCGTTGACCACATAGGAGGCTTCTCGAGTGCCCATGGTGGTCACCAGGAGCCCGCGCGTCCCACGGGTAGAGACGCTGCTGTGGGAGGAGCTGTCGCTCTCATTCCCGTCCGCCTCAGAGGTGTTGTCCCCTGTCAGGGACGCACTGTCCAGGTGGTCATCGGCCTCGGGACACAGGCTGACCGCAGACACCACGGATGCCGCACTGCTGCGGTTCTGCGTCAGAGAGCCCCCGGCATGCTCTTCAGCCGGAGCGTTTCCACCAGAACTCCCAGTGCCCGCGTCTTCAGTTTTGTAATCAGCCAGAGACCGAATCTTGCTTGACTTGGAACTTTTCTTCCCCTTAGGATGTGTCAGGAGCCCCAAGCTGCCCACCTTCGGGCCCCGAGGGACACTGGTGCGCAGGAAGGAGTACTCCTTCGTCAGGGCCACAGCACTGGCCCGGGGCAAGGCCTCTGGGTTCAGCATGAGTTCCGGGTCGAGTGTGCTGGACAGTCTCATTCGAGCCGCAGGCTGACTGGACTGAGAAAGAAAAGCATAGAAACGGTGTTGAAAAGTGAGGGAGCACTGCTCAAATACCGGCAGCCAGGACGCTGCGCCGAGTGCCCTCCCCGTGCAGACCTCAGCTCTGCACACGCCCCGCAGGAACTGCGACGTGCCGTCGTCTTAAAACTCCCACTGCAGCAAGTCCCTCCTCACGACCCTGCTCTTGTGAGGCCTTCCTACCAGTCCTCCTGCACTCACACTTCTCAACAGACCTGAAAATGTTCAAGCTGTTATTACTATTTTTTAAAGATTTTGCTTATTCAATTGTCAGAGACAGAGAGGGAGGATGAGCAAGCATGCGTGAAGCAGGGGCAGTAAGCAGGCCCGAGGAGAAGCAGGCTCCCCCCGAGCAGGGAGCCCGACGTGGGCCTCGATCCCGGGTCTCCAGGACCATGACCTGAGCCGAAGGCAGTCGCTTAACCACTGAGCCCCCCAGGCGCCCTCCAGTTAGTATTATTGTTTAAGTAGGTTTCACGCCCAGCGTGGAACCCAAACAGGACTCAAACTCATGACCCTGAGACCATGACTGGAGCTGAGATCAAGAGTCAGACACTCAACCAACTGAGCCACAAGGCGCCCAAAAATGCTCGAGTTAAAAAAAGCCCTGCCGATGGGGCGCCTGGGGGGCTCACTTGGTTGGGCGACTGCCTTCGGCTCAGGTCATGATCCCGGAGACCAGGGATCGAACCCCACATCGGGCTCCCTGCTCCACAGGAAGACTGCTTCTCCCTCTCTCACTCCCCCTGCTTGTGTTCCCCCTCTGGCTGTGTTTCTCTCTGTCAAATAAATAAATAAAATCGTTTAAAAAAAAAAAAAAAGCCGCGCTGCATTACAACGACTTGGATTTATAATCACTTAGGGATGACAAGCTGCTTCATACCAGCCTGCGCATTTCCCAACCAGGGAAAAGATGTAGGGCTCATCTAAATCCTAAACCTTTTTATTTATTTATTATTTTTTTTTTAGATTTTATGTATTTGTCAGAGAAAGAAAGACCACAAGCAGGGGAAGCAGCAGACACAGGGAGAGGAAGAAGCAGGCTCCCCGCTGAGCAGGGAGCTCGAAATGGGACTCGACCCCAGGACCCTGAGATCATGACCTGATGCTTAACTGACTGAGCCACCTGGGCGCCCCGATTCTAAACCATTCCTATTGCTATTTTAATTTAATTCTTAGGTATTTTATTATTTTATTGTTATAAATATTAACTTTTCTCACTAATTTTATAACTGGTCATATTAAGATAACTATAGATTTTTCATATCTGTATTTTAAGCTGACAATTTTCTGAATCAGTTTTAATAATTTTAGAACAGTTTAATAAATTATAATCTTTTCAGTTGATCCTCCAGTTTTCCAAGGCATTACCAAGACCCATACATAGTAACATGTTTTTCCTCTTTTTCAGTATCTCTTACTTCCTCAGGAGGGAGCAGCAGCTGAGCATGCAGGGACTCGCAGGGACCAAAAGTTGGTCAGAATAGCATGTGACAAGCACAATGCCCGCTTCCGTCACCTGAGGAGACGTTATCTTACTGAAGACTAAGAAAATACCTTCCATTAAATTACCAATTATGGGTGTATATTATATCATTTCTAAAGATGGGAAACGATGCTAAATTTCACATTTGGAATCTTCTACTGAACACCTAACACATTAAGCGCCTGATGTTGGATGCCCCGGGCAGGCCTGCAGGAGGCGGTGAGGACAGGCCCCTGGAGGCAGGGTACACAGGCCTGGCGCCCACTGTGCGGTCTATGTGCTGACTCTCCCCTTCACCACCGAGTGGCCCCGACAAGCGCCTCAGCTCCCTGAGCCCCGGGTCCCTCCTGCACAGGGAACGGAACACAGTGCCTGGCTTGAAATGACCACGAGCTGCAATCACTGTGACATCGGGCCCGCTGGGCAGACCCTGAAGGCCCCCGGCCGGGCAGAAGAGCCTGCTGGTGGCCCCTCAGCTCACTTATGTTGGCTCTGGAGCAACGACACCCATAAGATCACGGTCTCCTCCTGGGAACACAAGAGCCTGACGGGCACATGTCACCACTCTCTGAAGGCATGTTTAAAGGTTAATTTCAATTTTGAAACCCTTTACTTTGACATTCTCAAGTACAGAAAAGTTGGACAAAGTATGAAATGAACATCCAAACCCATTTGCCTCAAGTCACCTGATAGGATTAAAAAGGCTGCTGTCACTAGCACGCCGACAAGCTTCGTTACCCGAGCCAAACTGACTTTAGCGCCTGCTCCGCAAAGCCACACGACCTCACACGGACTCTCATGCTGGGTGGACCATCAGGCACTACAGGGCTCGGGAAATGAACAGCTGAAACCTGGAACTGATGCTCACGAAGGGAGAAAAATTATACCCAAGTACTGCAGTCTCTGCTTTCCAAATGGCAGATATAAGAATCAAACATGCTGGGGTGCCTGGGAGGCTCAGTCGTTCAGCATCTGCCTCTGGCTCAGGTCCTGATCCCGGAGACCCCGGGATCGAGCCCCACATCAGGCTCCCTGCTCGGCGGGAAGCCTGCTTCTCCCTCTCTCACTCCCCCAGCTCGTGTTCCCTCTCTGGCTGTGTTTCTCTCTGCCAAATAAATAAAATCTTTAACAAAGAAAAAAAAAAAAGAATCACACATGCTTGATCCAAGGGAAGGTGGCCCATACGGGGCGGGAGCCACAAAGGGTGGGAGCTGCAGAGAGCAAAGATCTCGCCAGAGAAGCAGAGAAGGCCATCGCAACACAGAGAAAGCACGCTGAATTTCTGTTTTCCACACGGGAAGTTCCCCATTAGCTTGCTCGAGGCAGGGAGACTCACTCTTTCCTGCTGGCGCTTCACCCTGTACTGTTTGAGCTGTTCTTCCAGCCGCTTCCGAGCCTGAAGTCGGACCTGCTCCTCCTTCTCCAGGGGCAGGGAAGCCTCTGTTGAACCTGCGGTGGGAAAACGACCACTTAAAAACTCACAAAGCACCAGGGCACAGAGGATAAATCGGAACAGCAGCTTGGCGGTTTTGCGTTATCACTTAGCTGTGATCCAGCTTCAAATAAAGCCTCGCCTTTGAGGTTGAAAGAGCTGTTTCCTGACAAACGGACAACTGTGAGCCCTGGCCCTGCCTGGCAGGAGACCCACTGGCGAAGCTCGGGGTCCGTGCTCGCGCCACCAGCGTGCCGCCCCCACGGCTCCCAGCTGGAAAAGGACCCCACTCAGCCGCAACTTGTAGCAACAAAAGAACTAAATCTCAAGTCAGCACCAGGGCCGAGCGTTGCGAGGCTCAGAGACCCTCGGCTCCCACGGGGCTTCAGCTAAGCTGGGACGTCGCACAGGAGCACGCGGACAGTAGTGTCCACGGAACTGTCCTGAGGGATGAGTCCCGCATGTGGTCAAGGGACCCCAAGCATCCCTTCCTCACATAGTCACATCTGCGGTACAACTGGACCCACAACTTATCTAAATTTCTGTGGCGAGTCACGTTACGGTAAGTTCTGCAAAATCAAAAGGCACACACACAAGCAGTACTCGGATGTTACTTACTGAGGAACAAGCTGTTCAGTGACCCATTCAGGACTCACCTCAACATGGAAGCCGAGCAGGCAACCCGCGAGGCCTGGGGCTGGTTACCTCAGTTTCCTGACAAAGGTGACCCCGGTCCAGGGGCCAGGCTCAAGGACAGGAGGGGAAATGACAACTTTTTGGCCAAAAACAATGTAGAGGGGCACCTGGGTGGCTCAGTTGCTTAAGTGATTGTCTTCAGCCCAGGTCACGATCCTGGAGTCCCAGGATGGAGTCCCATCGGGCTCCCTGCTCAGCAGGGTGTCTGCTTCTCCCTCAGATCCTCTCCTCTCTCATGCTCTCTCTCGCTCTCTCTTAAACAAGTAAAATCTTAAAAAAAAAACAAAAAACCAAAAACAGAATTCAGAATATCTCAAAACCCAAATCTTTCCTTTAGGTAATAAAAGGGCTGAAGAGTGAGCAAAAGGTACGAAAGGCGCAGGCCTGTCTCCCACTCTGCAGCCGTGCTCCTGGAACGTTGCCGAGGGCACGGCGGGCTCAGCCACTACACCGACGGGAGCACAAGTGTCCTAACTTCAACTCTTTACGGACAGCACCTCTCCAGATGTGGATTCTGAGAAGACAAGCAGAATAATCCCTCAATTTTTTCCAGGGCTCATGGGCTTTAAATAATGTTTTAAATAATCCCTAAAACCTCAGGGACACCTGGCTGGCTCAGTCAGTTAAGCATCCGACTTGGGTTTCAACTCAGGTCCCAACCTCAGGGTTGTGAGGTCGAGCCCCGGGTCCGGCTCTGTGCTCAGCAGGGAGTCTGCTGGAGAGTCTCTCTCTCCCTCGGTCCCTCCCCCGACTCGCAAGCACGCACACCACCCCCCAAAATAAATAAAAATCTTAAATAACAATAAGAATCTCTAAAAATGGGGCGCCTGGGTGGCTCAGTTGGTTGGGCGACTGCCTTCGGCTCAGGTCGTGATCCTGGAGACCTGGGATCGAGCCCCACATCGGGCTCCCTGCTCGGCGGGAAGCCTGCTTCTCCCTCTCACTCCCCCTGCTTGTGTTCCCGCTCTGGCTGTGTTTCTCTCTGTCAAATGAATAAATAAAATCTTAAAAAAAAAAAAATCTCTAAAAACCTGCGCAATTACCAAGAACTTCACTAGGAACTCACTCAGTCATTACTAATGTGCGTATTTACCACTGAAAAGGTCTGGTCCTTCTCACAGGGCCAAGGGGGCCACAAGGCAAAAACCTCAGGTCTCTGGCCTGAAGCAGGGAGCCCAAGTCAGCAGACCTGGGGCGGGGCAACTACTCACCAAGAGGGACGGCTGGTGGCCACAGGATGCCACAAATCCCTACTGAACAAGAATCCAGACTTTACTATGACAGCTCTGGACTTCAATGTTGACAGTTAAAAAGTTATTTTATTTTTTTCAAGTAAGTTCTACACCCAGTGTGGGGCTTGAACTCACAATCCCGAGATCAAGAGTCGCACACTCAACGGAGCCGGCCGGCCGCCCCTAGGTTTACAGAAATCTTAGAAACACATGGCAGCCCTAGTAAAATAATGTGGGTGAAGAAAAGGGCAAACGATACAAAAGACAAATGGGCCAAACAAATGAATTCACCGAAGAGTAGGGCCAAATGGCCAACCAGTGGGAGCGCCACGGAAGCCCCGTGGCCCGGCCAGCAGGCTGGTGAAGCCGGGGACAGCACGTGCCGGGGCGGGGCGCCCGTGCCCCTCAGGATGCGAGTGCCGTGGCCACAGGCCTGTGCAAGACGGGAACGGCGGCCACTGCTTCTGGCCGACAATTCCGCGTCTGGGACGTGGCCCACAGGAATGAGAGCAGCAACGCAATGGGCTGCGTGTGCCCCGCGCTCCACACAGCATCCCTCGTGCCAGCTGGCGGCTCGCACATGGGGCCCGCCCGGCCACACCAGAGGCCCCCAACCAGCCTCCCAAGCATGAACGTGGAGCTGCACCCGACAGCCTGGAGGCGATGCCCACGCGGTGACAGTGAAGGGGAAACAGAGGCCACGACGACCCAATCCCTTCCTAAAGCACAGCGACCGGAACCTGGCCGAGCGGACGGGCTATGAGGGAGCACGGCAGAACGTGGCTCGCCTGCCTGGGGGGTGAGAGGTAAGAGTGGCATGTGCGGTGCCGTCCCATTACGTAAGACCACGTGTGCATGCGTGTGTCACAAACGTGCTGGGAAAAGGCCTGGAGGCGTCCAGGGCTCACAGGCTGCCCGTCTGTCACTGCCCACCCTGAGTCCTCACGCTGATTAAAGTGATTCAGTAAAGAAAGCATCAGAGTTGGGCCCCCCCCACTGCTTGCTCGGCACCCGGGTAACAGAAGCTGTGCCGCACCGTCCTTTAAGCCCAGACCTGGAGCAGCGTCCCGTGGCGACCATGAAGTCTACTTTCTCTCTAAAAGAGAGCTGCTTGCTCAACGCACAACCCAGTACAGTGATAAAACGGTGGTGACAGGGCAACAAGCAGCAAGCGGGTCAGGGCGCGGGCCTCTGAAGGGGTGCGGGGGGAGGGTCGGGGAGAGCGGGGAAGAGCCCAGTGGGGACAGATGCTTACACAGTTGCGTTTCTTGCATAGGAAGACTGAGTCTGAGAGACTGCAAAGCTTCTTTTCTAACACTGCCCTCAGCACTAGTCCCCTGAGACTTCCTTAGGTTGTCATGGAAACCAGCCACACCTGGAGAGGCATCGGGACCCCCTGGGCTTGTGGGGGCACTGAGAGATGACGAAGGGTCTGGGAACGGTGCTGTCGGCCCATTCTGACAGGCGTCGCCCTTGCTGGGTACATCCAGGCCTCCTCCTCCATCGGAAGCTCTGTGTCCCTGGACACTGGCACCTGGAAAAGAGAGTGTGCTGGGCTGTCACGGTCTCAACAACAAGATGCAGCTGTGTGTCACACACAGCTGACACAGGACAGAAGGGACTGCAGATACAGGGGCGTGCGCTATCTCCCCGCCCCGCGAGACCCTCTGTGGGAGGAGAGCAGGCCTCCCTCTCCTCACATCACTGGGTCGTACCGGACGAGCGGCCCAACTCGCTGTGGAATCGAGACTGCGGGACCCAAACAGTAATGTTTCCTTTTCGTTTAAACATCACCAAGGAGAAATCCCATGAAAGTCTCGTTTTAAAAATAGTGACAGGAAATACATGCTAACAACACAGCCGACGAGGTCCCTAGCAGGTGCTGCAGACGGCGTGCTACCCAGAGCCACAGCCTCGTGCTGACACCAGCCAGTTCCAAAGCTGTTTCAAAGCCTAAGTTCTTCCGAAATGAGAAATCTAAGGCAAAGAGGAGCATTAACTGATCCGAACAATTATGGCAAAGAGTCGGAGTCTGTGCTTCTGTCTGATGAACGCTTGCTAGAGAAAACCCAGGTCCAACCAGTGATGACGATGCACCCGCGTCTCCAGCTCAGCTCCCTCACTGACGTCACTACACACAGATCTGTCGCACACTTACCGAAACCTCTTTCCTTGTCAAAAGAAAGAAAAGACTTCTTAGAATTAAGTCATTTTACCTTCCCTGCCCCCTCACCCTGGTCAGTCAAGAACCAAGCTGGCAACTGCAGGGAGGAAGGGAGGGCCAGGGGCCTCTGGGTGTGGCTCCAGAGATTCCCAAGGGCAGCAAGGTCCCAGCCTCCCACAGGGACCCACATCACTTGGATCTCTGGACATACCCAGGATGCATCCAGGAAGTCGCCCTTTGCCCAAGCAAATTCAAAATGGGTTTCTGACACTTGAAATGGGAGTTTCAACCAATATGGCAACTCACTACCATGCTTCCCTAAAAGGAAAAATAGTGCAAACGGGCACCATAGACTCAAAGCAGAGGAGACTGGACCACAGCCCTGAGCCGCACGTCTGCTCTCATGCCAACATCCCTCTGGCTCCGTGCTGGGTGAAGGGGGTGGGAAGCCTGCATTTCAGGCACAAGGTAATCAGAGCAGTACCATTTTCTGATGGGCTTATGGATCTGGGAGAGTCTCTACGTCTTCCTGTTTCCATGACAAAATAATTTTTGAGCATCACATTGCACTTCTAAAAAATCTAAAAGAAGGCCCCAAAAAACATTAAGACTAGTGTTCCCAAACACAAGCCAAACTGTGGCTAAACACGTAACAAGGGTGACGAGGCAGTGAAAAGATACGGCTACTACCACTGCCATCGCATCTGCGGACCTGCATCCCAGACACCGTTCCTTCCGGTCGTCACGGCATCCTAAGGTGCACGCACCATACTCTTCCATTTGCACAAGCCTGAAATGAGGTCAAGCAAGAACCCCGTGGGAGGGTTCACCAGCTTAGTGACGGATCTGAGAGCGGCTCCCTGTAGATCCCGCCACTGAACCCTCGGTCGTGGGCCCCCACTGTCACCAGCCTTGCCGGGCACTGAGGGAGCAGGAGCCAGCAAAGCCGTCTCAGGTGCCTGAACAGCATTTGCGAGAAGAGAATGCATTTCTGCTGGCGAGCCAGGATGTACAGCTCGACGACCCTCCTCAGTGGGGGGGCATAAGAGGCAAGGGAGCAATTCACCCCGTCATTCGGACACACGAATGATCCATCAGCCAACATGCAACTGTGATCCAATAACCCTTAGATCACTGCTGGACCATTTTTGGATCCCAGTGAGTGAAACTCGGGCAACCAACCAACAAGGAACATCGGCTGCTAGGCAGGGAACAGTGTCAGTGAAGACCCACAGAGGGCGTAAGGGGAGGGACATTGCTGCATCCCACTGGGGCAGAGCAGGGAGCACCTCCTACTTTGCTGAACACGCACGGCACTTGATTTAAAGTTGCCATCGACTCAGAGAACACTCAACTGATGAGTAAAAACACACTCTGAACATCAAGTTCATTACGCTCTTGTTCCAAAATGTAAGAGGCTCCCTATGCTCCCTACCCTCCTATTTAAAGGCAAAATGTCACAGCACAGGGTAGCCAGCAACTTACACTGGGCTTCATCCCACTGGTCGGGCGGCGCCGGTGAGCCTGGGGGCTGGGGAAGGGCCTCCGGATCGGCTGGGGGGCCTCCGCTGGACCCGGCGGGCACCCGGTCCATGGTAAGAGCGCCACAGGCTGCGCTGGGTCTCGGGCTGCAAGGAAGCTGCTGGCAGGTCTGGTTTCGGCCATCAGCAGCAGCCAAGAGCTTCTGGGAAGAACCACACTAGGCTTTCCATTTTGGGGAGATCGGAAGTCTCATAATCGGCTTGAAATCAAACCAAGGAAAAGCATGATACCTGAGAGGAAGGAAAAAAGGAAGAAAGAACGAGGAATCTTCATTTGTCAGATTTGAGTAATAACTCCAACATTTGGCTCCCAACCCACATCTATAAAATAAGCACAGGTTTACTCATTCAGCAGACAACCCTTGAGTACCTACAGCATGCTAGGTTTTGAGGATCAAATGCTGAACTTGGGCCTGTTCCTGAAGGCGCTTAAAGTTGGTACTGGTGCGGGCTAAGGGCCACCCCACGTGGGTGCACGGGGCCGGGACTAGAACTGGAACTGTAAGCACGACAGGGAGCCCAGCGGCAGGGTAGGGCTTGGGAGGCAGAGGAATTGAGTTCTTTGTTGAAATGTACGTAATCTGAGTTAAATAGCCACCTGTGACCAGTGACATACGGACTGGACACAAGGGCTCCTGGGGCAAGCTCCCCTCCCAGGAGGCCCGACCTGATGGTGGGAGACTCACGTACACGGACTGTGGGAATGTGCCCTGAATCGGGGCAAGCACAGGGAGGTGAGGCCACCTGGGAATCGGGGTCCAAAGAAGGCATCTCACAGCAGGGGACCAGCCCCGTCTTTCATTTGGGTCAGGATCAGCTTTTAGCCCATCCTGCTGGGCTAAATCTAAGGGAGGAAAACTTCACCCCAAGTTCAGCCACTGGTTACCGTTTTGGAAGTGTACTGAGGATACCGATGACCGGATCCCGCTCACCAGGTTAAGGTCTGACCCACCACTCATTCTGCAGAGATGTCGGTTTTACTTCCCTTACAGTAACTTTCACCCTATCCTACACACTATTGTTTCACGAGGTTCAGGACAAAAATTCACATGCCTCCTTCTCCAGCTTACAAACTCCATGCAGACATTTCAGAGAAGGGCCTGAGCAGTAGCCACACGGGGTCGGGGGGGGGGGGCCTGAGGCTGACGCCATAGCAGGAGGAGGTGGGTGTGCCTCTTTCTCCACCATCCTCTTGCCGTACCCCTTAACCGGGCAGCCACTGGTGGCTGACGTGCCCTGGCCTAGCCATGATCAAGGCACTAGTGAGGGCAGCACCCCCCGTGTAAACCCAGCAGCGTCTGGCTCGAGCTCTCATCACCCGCACGATGCACCCTGCTGCCTGGCACCCTACGGGCCGAAGATGCTGCGGCTCAGTCTCGGCGCTGGCAAGAGCGGGGAAAAGCTTACGTGTAGCACTCAGTACAGAACCAGCACTAAGGGTCGTACGAGAAAGAACCACGACAGACTGTGTGACAACAGGGCTGACTACAGTCCCACCAGCTATGTGAGAAGCATTGGGTGCCAGCGTGGCTCACGGCATCTTGTCTACGTAAGGATTTGAAGATTGAAACAACACCGGGCCACAGGGTCCCAGCTCCACGGGAAACCATCGGGCTACTGTAGAGGTTGATCCTGGACAGACGCCCACAAAGCAAGACAAGGCACACGACCGAAGGACAGCCAGGCTACCCGCTGACCTGCAGGCTCGCCACTCCAAGCACATGTAGCAACGAACAGAGTGGCATGTGGAGCAGGTGTCCCTGCGCAGGGCCCACCGTGGGTGCCGCCAACCCTGGCGCCTTCCTGACCAAAAGAAAGTGTTTGCGCCTTGCTTTCAAATGTCCTTGTTTCTGTCCCGAGTGGGCAGGAGTGAAGGTATATAAGTCACCCTTCCCTCTGAGGCCTGAAAAAGTAACAGCGGCAGACGGAGTGCTTTCCAGGCAGAAGCTGGTCCCTCTCCACACTTGACTGCCAGGCAAATTCCCAAGGACCCTTCTGTGTCTACACCCAGCACTGCTGTCAGGTCTCCACGGGGCCTCAGGCAAAGCGCCTAGCCCACTCCCTTGGGCCCTCGAGATAACCCCTGTGTGCCATGCCTGCCGCAACGGTGCGCGTGCCCACCTCCTCCCCCGTGCTGCAGGAGCCCTGGAGGCAGAAGCCAACATCCAAGTCGGCCTGCCTCTCAAACACCACCTATTTCGAGCTGTGCTCAGCACAGGCTACTGACTTCCCTCTTTGGCTCTGCCAAGTTCCATCCCTTAGCAACGGAGCAAGCGGCTCCACAACAAAAAAGAGTTTGCCTCCGGAACATCAACACTGCCTGCTCAAATACACACAAACTCTAACTGTTCCTACTAAAAATACGTGAAAGCCACGGTTCCAGGGAGAAACAAAGAACGCTCCCGGGAGGGAGACACGGGCAGAGCTGCACAGAACGGCCACATCCCAATAAGCATGTCACCTGCCTAAGAAGGAAGAGCAGGCAGCCCAGACAGACTCCACTCAGGTACCAGACAGAGCACGCCATCCAGACAAGGGAAGGCCAGGGCGCACGAAGAGCCGCGGGGGAGCACGCGCCACCGAGAGGAGCAGCGACAACACAACACGTGACCCTGACACTGTCCAGGAAAGAGGAACTCTGGCTGACGTGCTCAAGTTCCCCCAAACATGGAGACAAATGCATCAGGCTGCCTGACCCCAGCGCCTTCACATACTGCACTTGCTTAATTCCCTTTATTTGGAGTTCTTGAGAAACAAGAAACCTGCTAAACCCCAAGGGGTCCTACGCGCTTCAGAGCTGGACGATGCAGCCCTCCACGTGTCCTGGTAACTCTTAGAGATGGCTCCCGTCCACACACAGGTCGTCCTGCAGCCGGACAACACACAGAACTCCCTGCCTGCCCAGGGCAGCCTCTGGTGAGCTGGCACCTCCCTGTAGGTAACGCTGGCACTGTCTGTCCTCAGTCTCAGGTGAACTTTATTTAGTGTGACTTGGTCCTCAGGGTCTCATTCCCTCACTGCCGACAAAAGCAGGGCAAGGAGAAGGGTCAGACAGCTGGGAGGATCAGGAAGCTGTTATTAGTGACATGCATCCCAGTCCCTGGTTTAAAAAAACACCTGCACTCTGCTCTGCTTCCTCGAGGGAAGAGATGGGGCAAAATTATGACTTATAAAGTGTTCATGACCCTGAATTCATGCTATCTGACATCAAGGGACTTCATGCCGGGAACACGGGTGAATTCTGGCGTGCCCCCCCCACAGGGGACCCGCAGGAACAGCTCCACACGCCAGCCTTAAGGTCGGTCCACGGCAATTACCAGCACCATGGCCAGAGACCCACAGGACTTCCTTAAGATGGTAACGACCCGCTGAGGCCACCCCAGTGACCAGAAGGAATCAGTGACCGGAGGCTTTGCACTCGGTGGAGCAGTGCTGTGGAAAGCGTGGGCTCCACAGTCAGTCCTGACTCCGGCAGCCTCTGCTGTGAGGTCCTGGCAGACTTCTTAACCGCTCTTAGCCGGCATCCTCATCAACGAGATGACGAGAAAAAGAACACAAAATTGTGCCAAGAGCATCTGTCCCACACTCTCAATAAATAGCCAGTTATTGGGACGCCTGGGTGGCTCAGTTGGTTGGGCGACTGCCTTCGGCTCAGGGCATGATCCTGGAGACCCGGGATCGAGTCCCACATCGGGCTCCCTGCTCGGCAGGAAGCCTGCTTCTCCCTCTCTCCCTCCCCCTGCTTGTGTTCCCTCTCTGGCTGTGTTTCTCTCTGTCAAATAAATAAAATCTTTAAAAAAAAAATAGCCAGTTATTATTGGTGCTGTTTTCCCTTCAACTGCTGCTTGGCAAAACTAACAGGTAAAGCCAACGGAAGATACGGTCACTTTCTCTCACTTAGGAAAGCACAGCGCTGAAGGCAACTGGCCCCAAACCAAAAAAACCAGAAACGGCTAGTTTCAAATCTGAGTAATGTCAGATGATTTTTATTTTCTTCTCCTGCCATTCAAGGTACGTGCGCGGAAAGCTCCCGCTGCAGAAACGGGTAGACAACGGTAAAGGAAGGGTTTACGGTGTTCTTAAAAGCATGAGTCACCTGTACCTGGCACACGACCTCCCAGCGGCTTCCAATGCTCCTGACCGCAAACCCGAGCCTGTGGCCACGACCCAGGAAGCGGTGCGCCCCGGCCCCCGCCACACACTTCTTTACCCAAGTCCAGCCAAGTGGCCCCGGGGTCAGCACACCGCCGCCCCTCGGCCCGAACCGCTCCGGTCGCACACTTTTGCGCGAGCGGCTTCTGGCCCCGGGGGCCTTCCCGCAGGGCCAGCCCCGGGCAGCACCGCCACGAGGACGGCACCTGCCGCGCCTATCGTCGCAGTGACGCGACGCGGGGTCCGGGACGTGCGGCGCCGCTCGGCGCACTCACACCCGGCAGGCGTCTGGAGACCCCGGGCAAGGCCCCCGGGCGGCGCCTCCCGGCAGCAGGGCGCGTCCGTCACGGCGCAGACCGTGCCCCAGGACCACGGCCCCCCCGGGCGCCGCCCGCCGCCGCCGAGCACACGGAAACCGCGCCCCGGGCCGCGCACACGGCGCTCCAGCAGGGCTCGCCGCGCGGGCTTCGGGGAGCCGGGCCCAGGCCCCGAGGCTGCCAACGGCGGGCGGCCGGCCCTCCGCGTCCGCCCAGGCCCCGGCGCCCCTCACCCGCCGCCCGGCCTCCGCCCCGACCGCGCCGCGGCCCCCCGGCGGTCACGCGCCCTCCCGGGCCGGAGCTCCGGAGGGCTTGCCCGCGACCCTCACCCGGGCGCCGTGGAAGCCTCGGCGGCCGCCGGCCGCGCTGCCCCAGCGGAGACGTGGCCGCGCGAGGGGCGGGGCGCGGCGCGGCGACGGGCTAGGCCCCTCCGGAAACAGCCCGTGCGCGCAGCCTCCGTTCCGGATGACGGACGGTCCCCTTCTGCTAGCCAAAAGCCGCCCTCGGGCCGGGCTGCCCCGGCCACGAGGTGGGACTTGAGAGCCCACTCACAATTGGCGCGACAGAAGCTTCAGAACGGGAATTGGCCGCTCTATCCCTTACAGCAATGCAACCTCTGAATTTGCAAGAACCAACTCCAGCAGGAAGCTAAACGAGCGAACTTCCGGCGGTAGTGGCGTGGTCAGGGCTCGGGTCCCCTCCCCGGCCCGCCCCATCTGTCAGGCTGTGGGCGTGGTCACTCTCGCTCCGCTCCGCCCCGTTGAGGGGCGTGGCTAGGAGGTGCCGGCGACAGGCGGGGCGCGGCGGGGCGGGGCGGAGTCCGTGTGTCTCGGGGAGCGTAGGGTGGGCGCCGGGGCTCGTGTCCCCGCTCCTGGAACCCGGAAGTGCCCGCCTCCCGCCGCGCGAGTTACTTACTTAGGGTTACGGCGCCAAGCTGGCTCGGGCTGTGGGGCCAGAGCCGTATCGTACCTTCTCAAAAATAAGAACAAAAGCATCGTTGGTTTAGACCTGGAGGTGCAGGTGAACGGTTTCCTTTGTCCACGGATATGAAATTGTTTCAGCACCGTTTGTGGGGAAAACTGCCCTTTCTGCATTCACGTGCTTTTGCACACTTGTCCAGAATCAGCGAGCTGCTTTGGGGTGTTTCTGGGTTCTCTGCTGCGCCCCCCGATGGCCTCTGTCGCCCGTCCCCTGCTCCCACCGCAGCCTCCAGCACCCGAGCCCTACAGCAAACCCGGGGACTAGGTAGGGCATTCCTCCCACTTGGCTCTTTTTCAGGATTGTTACAGGTATTTGGGGGCCCATGCTCTCCCATGGAAATTTTAGAATAAACTTGTCTTTGTAAAAGTCCTTCCTGGGATTTTAAATAGAATTGCATTGAAACGTTTTAAAGTTCGGTTTCCACATGTTCATTTTCAGTATATAGAAATGTGATTAAATGCTGTGTGTTGATCTTGTGTCCTGAGAACTTGGTGAATTCATTTATTAGTTCTAGGAGGCTTTTTTCCTTATAAATTCCTTGGAATATTCTACATAGACTATCATGTCACCTGCAAATGCAAAATTTAACACAATCATGGGCTTAAGTGCAGAAATGTGTGAAACTACAAAATTTTTGCAAGAAAACAGGGAAATTTTCAGGACTGAGGGCTTGGTGAAGTGTTCTTGGACATGATACCACAAAAGAACAAAATTAATAAATTGGACTTCACCAAAATTAAAAACATTTGTTTTGAGGGGCACCTGGGTGGCTCAGTCGTTAAGCACCTTCCTTTGGCTCAGGTCATGATCCCAGAGTCCTGGGATCCAGCCCCGCATCGGGCTCCCTGCTCCGCGGGAAGCCTGCTTCTCCCTCTCCCACTCCCCCTGCTTGTGTTCCCTCTCTAGCTGGGTTTCTCTCTGTCAAATAAATAAATAAAATCTTTTAAAAATAGTTGTTTTGAGAAATATTCCACTAAGACAATGAAAAGACAAGCTACAGATAGTTACAAAATATTTGCAAACCATATATTTGATAAAGGACTGGTACTGAGAATATATTAAGAACTCCCAGGGCGCCGCCTGGGTGGCTCAGTTGGTTAATCAACTGCCTTCGGCTCAGGTCATGATCCCGGAGACCCGGGATCGAGCCCCACATCGGGCTTCCTGCGTAGCGGGAAGCCTGCTTCTCCCTCTCTCACTCCCCCTGCTTGTGTTCCCTCTCTAGCTGTGTTTCTCTCTGTCAAATAAATAAATTAAATTAAAAAAAAAAGAACTCCCAAAACTTAAAAAAAAAAAAATCCAGTTAGAAGATGTGCCAACAGATGAAGAGGCATTTCACCAAAAGCGACATACAGATGGTGAACAAGCTTGTGAAAGACGTTCACCACCACTGGCTATTATAAAAATACAAAGTAAGACCGGCTTGAGCTCTTACTACACACACCTATTGGAGCAGCTAAAATAAATAGTAGCAATACCAAATGCTAACAATGGGTGGAACACAGGACCCTGATTTGTGGCACTTCTCAATTTCCATGGTCTGAGTCCTCCCAGCAGGACACATTTAAGGTACCAACGGAGGTGCACAAACGGGGGCGGGGGCAGGGGTGTGCACCTCCCCAGAGAGAGTTTTTGTTTTTTTCTGGAGAGAAGTTTGTTAAAACTGTTACCAGCACACGACTGCCCCCAACCAATGTAATGAGAACTAATACAGTTTGAAGCCACCATGTTTGGGGGCAGTTTGTCACAAACAAGAGCTGTCGTGGCCCATGAAGGCCTGGGACATCACGCTGACATATCCATACAGAGACCCACAAGAGCGCATGGCATGGGCGGCTGGAGTCCGTTCATTACAAGAGTCTTTGTTCATTACAAGAGTCTTTGCACATCACAGCTTGCTACCTTTGTTCCTAACATGACTTATGAATTCCAAGTTTTCATGATTTTTAAATGGCCGTCCTTAAGTTACAGGATCGCGACACTCCTGACACCGGGACTGCCTCCTGGGAGCTGGCAAGGCCACTCTTCTGTAGGTCACAGGGCTCACGGCGGGCCTGGCCCATCTTCGGAACTGGGTCTCCCTCAGGCCCCTCCGAATAGCTGGGATGGCGCCGGAAAGCAGGAAGGAATGCACACACCTTCGCTCCGCTGCATTCACGGTGGCCCATGTCCTGAGAGACAGGACACGGTGACCCAGGCCTGACTGGGCTGCACTCCACATGCATCAAGGTCCTTGGAATTAATTCTGCAGGGAGCTGTGAAGCTCCCCCAAAATGTGTTCGGGCTCCTCCACGTCCCCAACCCACACATGGGCTGGCATCTCCAACGGGAGTAGCTGAGCCCTGCCCAGCACCCCCTCCAGGCCTCTGCCAGCAGTCCCCATGAGGCTCAGGCCTCCGCAGGCGAAGGGTCTAGGAGGCTGCTGGGCCTGCTGGGTTAAGCCCCAGGGCTGCTGCCCAGCAGCAGGTCTGCTTTCCTGGCCATAACCCTGACCACCCGTGACACTTCTCTTCCTCTTGCCTAAGGGGCCGCCCCTGCCCACAGAGGCTTGACCACCCAGGTGGCGGCGGGATGACCCCTCTATGGCCTCTCCCAGTCTGGTCACTTCCCTGCAGCAGAATCCACTGACCCCACCCCACTGCTCTCCCATCTGGGCCTGTCCTCTGACCCTGTCAGCGCTGCGGGCCTGGAGTCTAGCTGCTGGCCTCCAGGTGCGCCCAGTAGGAGTCCTCCACGGCACCCGCGGCTCCCCTCGCGCTCGGACCACAGGCCAGGGCGGCGTGCTGCAGATGTGGGCGTGGGCAGGGCCTGCCCCTCCTCTGAGAGCCCAAGAGGGACACGGGTCAGGGATGGGCTGAGTGAGGCTGCGGGAGGAGCCAGCGGGAAGCAGCAGTGAGACTCAGCTGGGCCTGCGCCAGGACCGGGCCCAAGTACCTGCATACAAGTACACGGGAGCCTTGAGCTCACCACCCCACGCAGGCGGCCTGTGTCACCACGACATACACACACACACACACACACACACACACACCCAGGTCTGTGAAAGGGCCCAGGAAATAACTGCCCTGGCCCCAAGCCCCTCCCATGAGTGGTGAGAGCAGACAAGCCCTCTTCAGAAACAGGAGCCCAAGTGCCTGCAGAGTTGGCCCAGCAGTGTGGATGTGCAGTCTAACATGACGCGTGTCCTTCCTTCATGGAAGGATCCAGTGTAGCCCAAGGGAAGGTTTGAAGAGCTGGCGTATCCCTTAAGGGCCACACCTTTGTTCTGACTTTCTTGGGAGGGAAGGGAGTGATGAGGCCAGGCCCTAATCTGTGGAGGGAGGCCTGCCTCCCGCACAGGGTGAGCCCTCAGACACAAAGCCACAGGGTCAACGGGCAGCCAAAAGGCCAAGGCTTGGGGCTGGTGGGTCCAGAGACCCTGCGCCTCTTCCCTTCCCAGCGCGTCTTCCGAGCTGGCCCCAAGCCCGCGTTGCATGTGGCTTGTCCGAGCGGGGCTACCTGCTGGCCTGTCGGGAGCACTCAGTGAGTCACCAAGACACCCGCCCCACCGCGACGGGAAGAAGCACATCACAGCCGACAGGCAGACAGGGCGCAGGGGAGAGAAACAGACACGGCTTGTTTATTAGAATGCAGGGAGGAGGAGGCCTCTTCCACAGAGCGCTGCTTCTCAGAATCCATATCAAGAGCAAGACAACAGGTGAAAATCCTATTCCTGAGAAGAAGCAAAAAGTTACGATTTTGCAAATAAAATAACAGATGATTTCAACCAAAGATAAAAAACATTTTTTTTTTAAACAAAGAACAAAATTTCAAGTATTATTCCGGATGACATGGCAGACCCAACGCCGGACAGGTCTAGTGGAAGCAAAGGCTTCTCGCGCTTTCGGAGAAGGGGCTGTTCCTGGTGGCCGGGGGGGCCACCAGAGCCGCCCAGGCGCACAGGAGGAAATGAAGACGGTGGGCAGCCCCGCGGGGCCGCAGCGGTGCTGACAGCGAGAAGCCAGCCCGGCACTCTGCTCCACGGCAGGCTTACGCTGAGAGCAGACGTCTGCCCTCTGAGGACAGGGCCGCGCACTTGACGCTGGGTGTCTGGGGTTAGCAGTTCTGGACATCTGATTTTTTCCTTTTCTAATAAACAGAAACATGTTTATTCTTTCAAATACCCTAATACCCCAATTTTAGTCAATTTGTAAATTATAAATTATATTACTTGTGCTACCGTTTGTGATAATCTCACTAGAATAAGCACCAAACCTAGTACAGCGGCCTGAGCCACTGCGGCTGTCCCCGTAGCACGGCACTCGGGGGCCCCAAAGGCTGTAAACTTTTGCTCCCTTTCCTTTTTATTCCACAAAGCTTTCTTGAAGAGAGAGGTCTGTTTGCACCGTAGTTTTGGGAAAGGTACAAAGAGCAAACCTGAACGTCATCGTCTCAATGGGAGGGGACGGCTGACAGTGATGCTTCGGCCGGAAGTGCTCTGGGCAGCCCCGAGCTCAGAGGAGGGGTGAGTCGAGCCCCCAGCCTCCCAGGCCACTGGGGCAGGATAGGGGGGAGGTCTCGCTAAGAAGGTCTCACTCCACAAGAGAAGAAATCACACTACAGTGCCCACGTAGAGAACCCCAGCATGCCCTGGGGCTGTAAAATGCCCTTAAAATGTCTGTAGCCATTATTTTCTGAAACGCTGAGATGGACCTCCACTATTCCCGAGCCACCTTGATGCCTCCTGGACGCTTAGTTCTTGAACCTTGTCTGTTCACAGATATGATTGAATTTCCTGCAGGGAGAGAATAGCGAAATTACAAAAAAGTATTCCCACGAGCGGACCCTGAAGTTACGCGCTGAAGAACCGGATGAGAAGCTGAGTGTATACAAGGCGGCTCGCACCGCGGATTATTACTAAGCTGAGTGCGTACGGGGCGGCTCGCACCGCAGATTCTTAGTAAACTGAGTGCGTACGCGGCGGCTCGCACCGCGGATTCTTGGTAAGCTGAGTGCGTACGCGGCGGCTCGCACCGCGGATTCTTGGTAAGCTGAGTGCGTACGGGGCGGCTCGCACCCTGGATTCTTGGTAAGCTGAGTGCGTACGGGGCGGCTCGCACCGCGGATTCTTGGTAAACTGAGTGCGTACGGGGCGGCTCGCACCCTGGATTCTTGGTAAGCTGAGTGCGTACCGGGCGGCTCGCACC